>CAUYLG010069637.1:0-14197 GCA_963573385.1 Cacajao melanocephalus | reverse complement strand
CTTCTTTCAAGGTTCTTAGTTTCTTTGCATTGGGTTAGTACATGTTCTTTTAGCTCACAGAAGTTTCTTATTATCCACCTTCTGAAGCCTGATTCTGTCAGTTCGTCACACTCATTCTCCGTCATGCCTTATTCTCTTGCTGATGAGGAGCTGCGATCCCCTGTAGGAGAGGCATTCTGATTTCGGGTGTTCTCAGCCTTTTTGCACTGGTTTCTTCTCATTTTTGTGGATTTATCCATCTGTTGTCTTTGTAATTGCCGACTTTCAGATTGGGTCTGAGTGCACGTCCGGCTTGTTGGTGATGAAGTTTTTTCTGTTTCTTAGTTTTCCTTTGGCAGACGCCCTTTCCCCGCAGAGCTTGGTCTTCCCAGGTTCAGCTGCGCTTACTGTGAAACTCTCGGTCCTCAGCGCTTCCAATTGCTGTTCTCCTTGTGGGGGTGGGACCAGCCGAGCCCGACTCAAAGGGCGCCCAGTCGCGTATACTGTGCACTGTGAAGTGCTGCGCTGCCCCGAGGCGCCGGCAAAACAGCTGCGCCGGCCAAAAGAGTCACGCTGGCGACACGTGTGGCTCCTCCGCTGGGAATCTCCCAGTTCGTGGGCCACAGAAATTCGTGTGAAAGTGCGGCGTCCACTCGCTCTCTGTGCTTTCACTGGGAGCTACAATCCTGAGCTGTTGTTAATCGGCCATCTTGGATCTCTCCCGATATATATTTTTTTAATATGTTGGCAGGTTCCATTTGACAATATTTTGTTAAGGGTGTGTGTGTGTGTGTGTGTGTGTGTGTATGTGTGTTTATGAGGAACTAGGGTTTGCAGTTTTGTTTTGTTTTCTGGGCAACATAGTCTCATTTGGATGTAAGAAGGATACTAATCTCATAAAGTTAGTTAGAAAATCTTTTTTCTTACATTATTTTCTGGAAGAGTTTGTGGATAACTTATATTATTTCTTCCTTAAATACTTTGTAAAATTTACCGGTGATGTCATCTTGATCTGGAGATGTGTGCGTGTGTGTGTGTGTGTGTGTGCATTCTTTTAACTACAAATTTGATCTCTTTAATAAATATAGGGCTATTCAGATAATCTAATTTTCCTTATGGGAGCTTTAGTGGTTTATGTTTCTCAAGGAATTTCTCTATTCCACCTGAGTTGTTAAGTTTATTGATTTAAAGTTGTTGATAATATTCCCATATTATGTTTTTAATGTCTGTAAGATCTGTAGTGATGTTCTCTCTTCCATTCCTGATATTGGTAATTATGTCTTCTGGATTTTTTTCCCCATGCTCACTCTGGCTAGAGGATTATCAATTTTATTGATCTTTTCTAACAACTAGCTTATTTATCTCTTATATTATTAGTTTCTGCTCATTATTGTTTCTTTCCTGCTGCTTACTTTGAGTTAATTTCATTTTTTTTCTAGTGTTTTAAGTTGGAATATTACATAATTGCTTTTAAGTCTTTTCTCTTTTCTAATATTTTGGGTGGTATGCCCTATAATTGTCACTTAGATCAAATTGTTTGATAGTGTTTTTCAAGTTTTCCATTTTCTACTAATTTTTTAATCTACTTGTTCTATCAATTATTGAAAGAAAGCCACTGTGTTCTCCAGTTATAAATGTATATTTTCCTATTTCTTCTTTTGGTTCTACTACTTTTATTTCTTGTATTTTCAATTTTTGTTATGAGGTTTATGCACACATAGAATTATTAAGTCTACTTGATGAATTAACTCCTTTAACATAATGAAATGCCACTATGTAAAACAAGCCTAAAAAGGGTCAAATTGATTTCATATAACTTAGCTGCATTCCCAAACAAAATACAAAAATAAGAGGAATACAATAAAATTCAGCACCCTACAACGTAAAATTCATGTCTGACATCCAAGCAAAAATGACTATGCATACAAACAAGCAAGAAAATGCAATTCATAACTAGAAAAATAATAAATAGTAAAAGACACTGAGATTACAGAGATGATAGAATTACCAAACATAGATGTTAAGACAGCTGTTATAAACATCCTCTGTTCGTTCAACAAGGTAGAGGAAACCATGCATATAATGAAAAAAATGGAAAACGTGTAAAGACTCAAGTCAAACTTAAGAGATAAAAACAATATATAAAATTAAAAGTACACTGAACAAGATTGTCAGCAAATTTTGTACTGAAGAAAACATTAGTAAGCAAACTTGAAGATAAATCGAGAAACTTGGCATCCACATCCATGATCCATGTATTTAATTGTTCAGTTTTAGTGTACATGTATTGTGGTATTGCCATACCTCTTGTTTACCTGTACCTGCATGGGTAGAAACTTTATCAACTGGAGTACAATGATTATGTACGGTTGTTTTTGTCTTTAATCTTACAGAACCCATTCATGTCCAAAGTTACTTAGGTCAGCACCTTTTCTCTCCAATCTCTTCAGTGAGGTTGTGCCATATATTTTGAAAGAGTGAGATTCTCTTGTCACATTTTGTATTAACATCCTAGATCCCTTGACCTTCTAAGTTATATTTTTAAAATTTTATACATCACTTCTCACTTGTTATGCTGTAAAGTCCTATGGATTTTGACAAAGGCACAGTCATGACAAACACCTCACAGTATCATAAAGAATAGTTTCATTGCCCTAAAAAAATCCCTTGTACTTCACCTATTTAATCCTCCCCACTGACCACTAAGCCCCTGGCAATCACTGATCTTTTTATTATTGCTGCAGTTTTGTCTTCTCCAGAATGCCACGTAATTGGCACCATATAGTACATAGCCTTTCCAGACCAATTTCTTTCACCAAGCAAAATGCATTTTAAGATTTATCCAAGTCTTTTTGTGGTTTTTTAACTCATTTGTTTTCATTTTTCTGTAGTGTTTTTAAAAGGTATGCATTAGTTTCTACAGACTGGAACAGAGATACGTGTATTTGTCTGGAAAACAACAAAGAATATCTTCTTATCTTTAAAAAAATGTCAGTTCTATCCATCTAATTGCCCAGGCCAGAAAACTGAGAGCCATCCCAGCACGTTCTTCATTCTTCCTCACCTATTCATCACCTATTCCTGTGGAATCTCCCCAGCATACATCGTGGATGTATTGATTTTCCTCCTTTGCTACTCCCAGAATCTTATCCAATTAAACATCATCTCAGCTATGCTACCGGATTGGATTTCTAACCATTCTTTCTACTTTCCCTCCAATTAGCACTTCAAGCAGCAGTCAGTGACATAAATTGGTTGACATCATACCCTTGTTTAAGATTCTCCCAAGTCTTTCTCATGGCTTGGAATAAAATTAAGAAAATCTAACATAGCTTTGGGCTGTCTCGAGATGGAGATCCTAGCCACATTGATAGCTTGGCTGCCATATCTTTTCCTCTTGATTACTAGGTCCTGCTGTCCTGATCTTTTAGCTCCTAAAGCAAACTCCTTCTCACATCAGAGTCCTTCCACATACAGTTCCCCTTGTAAGAATGCTCTTTCCCTAGCTGTTTGTATGGCTAACTCTCATCTTTCAAGTTTCCATTTTGTAGTTACCACCCCAGGGAAGCCTTTCTTATTCACCGGATCTAAAGATACATTCCTTTAGTTATTTTTCCTTTTGCTTATTACAATTTTTAATTATACACATATTTTTCTGTTTGTCCCTCTCACTATCTTATAAGAGCCATTAAGGCAAGACCATGTGATTTTTGTTTACCACAGTAACCCAAAATCTAGAACTGTAGCTGGCACATTGTATGTGCTCAAGAAATATGTACAGAATGAATGGATGGTTGAGTTGCAGTGATAAGAGAAAAAGTTCAGGCCAACCTGGCTCTGAGTTCTTGCTCTTATTCTTAGTGACCTTGGGCAAATTATGTAACATCTCTGACTCAAAGTTTCTGTTTTTAAAATTAAAACTTAATATCTGTGTATATTTATGGGATGCATCTGATATTTAGCTACATGCATAGAATGCATAACAATCAAGTCAGAGTATTTGGGGTATCAATCAACTCAAGCAACTCATTTCTATGTGTCGGGAACATTTCACGTCCTCTCTTCTAACTATTCTGAAATATACAATACATTGTTGTTTACTGTAGTCACCCCACTCTGTTATTGAACATTGGAACTTATTCCTTTTATATACCCACTTACCAATCTCTCATCATCCTCCCCACCATACACACTTCCCAGCCTCTGGTATCTGTTATTCTGCTTTCTACCTCCATGAGATCACAACTTCTTAGCTCCCACATATAAGTGAGGACATGCAGTATTTGTCTTTCTGTGCCTGATTTATTTCACTTAACATATTGACCTCCAGTTCCATCCATGTTGCTGTAAATTACATGATTTCATTCTTTTTATGGTGAATGGTATTTTGTTGTGTATATATACCACATTTTCTTTATCCATTTATCCATTGGTGAACACAGGTTGACCCCATGTCTTTGCTATTGTAAATAAAGCTGTAATAAACATGGGAGTGCAGATATCCCTTTAGTATATTGATTTATTTTCCTTTGGATAAATACTTAGAAGTGGCATTGCTGGATTATATGGTAGTTCTATTTTTAGTTTTTTGAGAAATCTCTATACTGTTTTTGATAGTGGCTATACAAATTTACATTCCCACCAAAAGTTAATCAATATAATTTTCTGCATCCTCACCAGAATCTATTATTTCTTGTCTTTTTTATAATAGCCAGTCTAACTCGGGTGAGATGGTATCTCATTGTGGTTTTGAGTTGCACTTCCCTGATAATTAGTGATGTTGAGCATTTTTTCATATATGTGTTGACATTGTGTATGGCCTATTTGAGGAAATGTCTATTCATGTTCTTTTCTCACTTTTTAATGGGATTATTCATTTTTGGCTTTGCTTTGTTTTGTTTACTATTGAGTTGTTTGAGTTCCTTGTATATTCTGAATATTAGTCCTTTGTCAGATAAATAATTTGCAAATATTTTCTCCCATCCAACCAGTTGTCTTTTCACTCTGTTGTTTTTTTTCTGTGCAAATGCTTTTTAGTTTAATGCAGTCTCATTTCTCTGTTTTCATTTTTTTAAGGTCTTCACCATAAAATCTTTGCCTAGACCAATGTCCTAAAGTTCTTCATGTTTTCTTCTGGCAGTATATATGTTTGAGTCATATGTTTAAGTCCTTAATTCATTTTGAGTTGATTTTTGTGTATGTTGAGAGATAGGAGTCCAGTTTCATTCTTTTGCATATGGATTCAGTTTTCCCAGAATCATTTGTTGAAGAGTGTGTACTTTCCCTACTGAGTGTTCTTGGTGTCTTTGAAGAAAATCAGTTGATGGTAAATATGTAGATTTATTTTGGATTCCATTGGTCTATGTGTCTCTTTTTATACCAATACCATGCTGCTTTGAGTATTATAGCCCTGTAATATATTTGAATTCACATAGTGTGATGCCCCCAGCTTTATTCTTTTCACTAACTATTGCTTTGGCTATTTGGACTCTTTTTGGTTCCACATGAATTTTTGGATTTTTTTTCTATTTTTGTCAAAAATGACATTGGTACTTTCATAGGGATTGCATTGAATCTGTAGATTGCTTTGGGCAGTATGGTCATTTTGACAATATTAATTCTTCTGATCCATAAGCATGGGATGCCTTTCTATTTGTTTGTGTCTTCTTTAATTTCCTTCATCCATGTTTTGTAGTTTTCTTTGTATAGGTCTTTTACCTTCCTGGTTAAATTTATTCCTGGGTATTTTATTTTATATTTTTTGTAGTTATTGGAAATGAATTGCCTTCCTGATTTCTTTTCAAGCTAGTTTATTCTTGGTATAGAGAGAAGCTATGGAATTTTGTATGTTGAATTTGTATCCTGAAACTTTACTCAATTTTTTAATCTGATCTAAAAGTTTTTTGGTGAAGCCTTTTAGTTGTTCTAGATGTATGATTATGTCATCTGCAATTATGGACAATTTGGCTTCCTCTTTTCCAAATTAGATGCCGTTTATTTCTTTCTCTTACCTGATTGTTCTGGCTAAAACTTTCAGTACTATATTAATAAGGGATGATGAAATTGGGCATCCTTGTGTTGTTCCAGTTCTTAGAGAAAAAGCTGTATACTTCTCCATGTTCAATAT
This sequence comes from Cacajao melanocephalus, assembly GCA_963573385.1. Classification (NCBI taxonomy): domain Eukaryota; kingdom Metazoa; phylum Chordata; class Mammalia; order Primates; family Pitheciidae; genus Cacajao; species Cacajao melanocephalus. Next base: position 8,091 of record CAUYLG010069637.1, on the reverse strand, counting down.
AATGTTAGCTGTGTTTTTTTCCATATGTGGCCTTTATTATGTTGAGATATGTGTCTTCTATGCCTAGTTTATTGAGAGCTTTTATCATGAAGGTATGCTAAATTTTACCAAGTGCCTTTTCTGCATCTATTGAGATGATCAAATGGTTTTTGTCCTTCATTTTGTTGATGTGATGTATCATGTTTATTGTTTTGTGAATGTTGAGCCATCTATGCATTCCTGGGATAAATCCAACTTTATCATGGCATATTATCTTCTTGATGTGCTGTTAAGATTTACTTTGCTAGTATTTTGTTAAGGATTTTAGCATTAATGTTCATTAGGAATATTGACCTGTAGTGTTCTTTTGTTGTTGTGTCCTTGTCTGGTTTTGATATCAGGATAGTGTTGGCTCATAGAATGAGTTAGGGGAAATTCCCTCCTCTTCAATTTTTTGGAATAGTTTGAGAATAATTGGTGTTAGTTTTTCTTTGTAAGTTTTATAGAATTTGGCCATGAAGGCTTTCTTTGTGGGGAAACGTTTTATTACTAATTCAACCTCATTTTTTATTATTGGTCTGTTCATGTTTTTTATTCCTTCCTGACTCGATCTTGGCAGGTTGTATGTATCCAGGGATTTATCTATTTCCTCTAGGTTTTCCATTTTGCTAGTTTATAGTTGTTCATAATGGTCTCTAATGATCTTTTGTATTTTTGTGGCATCAGTTGTAATGTCTCCTTTGTATTTCTGGTTTTGTTATTAGGGTCTTCTCTTTTTTTCTTGATAACTCTAATTAAAATTTTATAGATTTGTTTTATCATTTCAAAATATCAACTCTTTTGATTTGTTGATCCTTTGTATCATTTCTAAAGTCTCTATTTTCTTTAGGTCTGCTCTGATCTTTATTCTTTCTTTCCTTCTACTAATTTGAGGTTTGGTTTGTTCTTACTTTTCTAGTTTCCTGAGGTACATCATTAGATTGTTTATTTGAAATATTTCTACTATGTCAATGTAGGTGTTTATTGCTATAAAACTCCCTCTTAGCACTGCTTTTGCTGTATCCCATAGGTTTTGGTATGCTGTGTTTCAATTTTCATTTGTTTTAATAATTTTTTTGTTTCCTGCTTAATTTTTTCCTTGACTCAGTTGTCATGTCAGGAGCTTAATTTTTACGTTATTTGTAATTTTTATTGTATTTCAAAAGTTCCTCTTGTTATTGATCACCAGTTTTATTCCAGTGTGGTCTGTGAAGATACTTGACAGGACTTTGATTCTTAAAAATTTGTTGCAATTTGTTTTGTGTCCTACCATATGGTCTATTCTGGAGAATGTTTCACGTACTGATGAGAAGAATGTATATTCTGTAGCTATGGCATAAAATATTCTGTAGGTATCTATTAGATCCATTTGGTCCAAAGTGCAGTTTAAATTCAATGTTTCCTTGTTAATTTTCTATCTAGATAATCCATCTAAAGAGGAGAGTGCGATGTTGAAGTCCCCAGCTATTATTGTATTGTATTACTGTATTGGAGTCTTTCTCTCTCTTTGGATCTAATAATACTTGCTTTGTAGATCTAGGTGCTCTGGTATTGGGCACATATATGTTTAAAATTATTATGTCATCTGGTTGAATTGATAACTTTATGATTATGTAATGACCTTCTTTGTCTCTTTTTACTGTTTTTACTTAAAGTCTGCTTTATCTGATATTAGTAAAGCTACTACTTGTGTTTGCTTTCTGTTTTCTTGGGATATATTTTTCTGGTCTCTCACTTACTCTTTCCTGCATTGGAGAGCCTTCTCTAGGCTCCCAGAAGATCCCAGATAAGCAGGCTACCTTGCTTTTCTCTCCTTCCTTCCTTTAGGTGTTTCTTGTCACTTCACTGAATTCCAGTGTCTCTCTTGGATGGTCTATTTGAAGTGTGATTATCTACTCACTATTTTGACTCTTCTTTGTGGATGAGGCAAGAACAAGATGCCCCTAGTCAGCCATTCTGAAGCCCCTCTCACAGTTTTTTAATCTATTAATTAAATAAGATACTTTTCCCTGGTAAATAGAGGGCAATTATATATATCTATATAGATATAATTTAATGTTGTATATTATTATATAATATATAATATAAATGGATGAAATTACACACACACACACACACACACACACACAGAGATAACCTAATCCTTGGCTACATTTTAGGATTTCAATAGGTGTTAGCTAAAAACATTCTAGTAATTGATCTTTCAATGACACATGCTAGTATGAACTGTAATTTTTGCTTTTTAGAATTTATTGAATCGTTCACTTATTTATTTTTATTATATATTATATGCTCCTAACTTCTGTAAATGTTTTCTGATTTTAGGTTCTAAAAGTGCTGGAAAGAGGGAGAGAAAGAGAAAGAGAAATATTAAGGGTCCTCATAATAACTTCTCAATATTTTGTTTAATATATTTTCATTTGCATTAACATGGTTTATTAATTCTTTTTTCCTTGTGAATAACACCTTTTATAGATACCAAATTACCCTCTGTCATATTTAATAGTTTGGGCCTTAAATTCTGCTGTTTGAGATCAATACAACAACTTCTTTCTTTCACTATTATATTTGCCCAATAAATTTCTTACTTACCCTTTGATTTTTAACGTTTTATTGTAGCTTTATTTTCAGTGTGTGTCTTCAGGCAGCATGCAGCTGGATTTTCTTATATCCAATCCAAACGCTTAGGAATATATAAGTAAAGGTTCTCAAAGAGAACTTCTGTTCAGTCAAAAATTTGTATCTCCATTCTTGTAGATCCTACCTCAGCATAGCAGATGGGGCCCAGTGCTTGCATTTCCATTGTGAAAACCAGTTTTCTGAAACATCCAGCAGTTGTCTGAGGTCAACTGAATTTTCTGTCTTTATGGCCTTATTGATTGATATAGTTTGGCTGTGTCCCCACCCAAATCTCATCTTGCATTGTAGCTCCCATAATTCTCAAGTGTTGTGGGAGGGGCCCAGTGGGAGATTATTGAATCACGGGGGCAGTTTCCCCCATACTGTTCTTGTGGTAGTGAGTAAGTCTCAAGAGTTCTGATGGTTTTAAAAGAGGAAGTCCCTTTCACTTGGTCTCTTACTCTCTCTTGCCTGCTGCCATGTGAGATGTGCCTTTCACCTTCCATCATGACTGTGAGGCCTCCCCAACCACGTGGAATTGTGACTCTTCCCTTTATAATTACCCAGTCTTGGGTATGTCTTTATTAGCAGCATGAGAACAGAGTAATACATCCATCTAGGTGCTTTCAGGATTTTTCATTTAGTTATCTCATTCAGAATTATGATTATTTTTTCACTTATTTTATCTGGGACATCATGGGCATTTTGAATTGTCATATAACCAGCCTCTTTCTTTTTTTTTTTAAGCTGCGGAAGTATTCTTCAATAATGCTTACCTTTAATCACAATTCTCTTTCAAGCATTCTGGTTTCTTCATTTAACCCTCTTTTAATTAGGGTTATTCTCCTACTGCTCACCGGATGTCTTGTTAGGTGCCCAAGCTCTGTGACCCTGGCCTTCTGTCAATTCTGTGGAAGAAACCCACTGCAACCCCCACATCATCTCGGCAATGTGCCCATCATCTCTTAAAGCAGACTTTAAGTAAAAACAGTAAAAAGAGACAAAGAAGGTCATTCCATAATCATATATAGCCTATCATCCTAAATAGCAAAGAGCAAGGAGGGGGCTCCACGAGTAGGAGAAAGATCAGCATCATCAAAGAGGAATCTTAAAATAAACAGAAAATCTACTCCAGAGGAAACGGAGACAATTCAGAGAATGTGAAACAAACAACAACAAAAACAACAAAATGAAAACCTCTCATTAGTCAACTAAGAAAGAGTTGGGGGAAATCAATACATTTCATAAATCAGTAACTTTGTGCTAGGGGTAAAAATCAATTAATCAATCCTAAACAGATGATGAGTAGATGGTGGTGTCACTTAGGCTGTCTGAAGAGCTAGGTAAAAATGGCTTCAAGTGATAGGGTATATCTCCTAAAATGATTTCAAAGACCATGTACCCTCTTTGTACATTTTAAGCTGCTTTCTAACATCTTTAATTATATTGAAATACTTGAAAAGAAAATAACTTCCAGCATATTGCAAATATTAACATTAAAAGTGTCTGCAGTTAAATGTATCCAAAGGAATCAAAATTCCCCAGTAACTGCCCACCATCACTCACTTAGAAGACTCAAGGGTAAGCCCTCCTCTAAAATTAGAATGTTCATAACTTTTTTTTACTCCTTGGATTATTGTCTTATTACTTTTATCCAAATATGCTTTTATGAATTAAAGACTTTACTGTTCACCTCATCATTAGTTCTTCTAACAAAGATGTATGTAAATTGAATTGTTTAAATCTTTTAAATTTTCTAAAATCATGGGCTCTAAAATTTTTGCTATCTTAAGGTATAATTTCAAATATTTGTGTACATAAAAAACCGTGTTGGCCAGGCACCGTGTCTCCTGCCTGTAAACCCAACGATTTGGGAGACCTAGGTAGGAGGGTTGCTTGAATCCAGGAGTTCAAGACCCGTCTTGGCAACATAGTGAGGCCCTCATCTTGACCAAAAAAAAAAAAAAAAAAAAAAATTAAAAATGATCATCAGGGCATGGTGGTGCACACCTGTAGTCACAGCTACTCAAGAGGTTGAGGTGGGAGAATTGCTTGAACCCAGGCATTGAAGTCAACAGTGAGCTGTGATTGCACCACTGCCCTCCAGCCTGGTCAACAGAGCAAGACTCTATCTCTAAAATAAAAATAAAAACAAGCAAATATGTTCCTAATTAACTTTCAATTGAATATAAATAATTATCAAAGACAAAGACAACTTTATTGGAAATGTATGCCTTAATGAGATAAATGCGTTTATCAAATTACTCCACATGGCTGTTCATGAACATGACTTAGTGCTAGAATGAGAGAGAAATCACACCTGAGCCTTATTTTCATAGTCATAGGCACTGAGAAATCTTCACATAAAAGAGTAGATACTAACAATGAGCAGATACTCATAAGAGAATAATACTAATTAGATACATGTCATAAATCATAGTGAATGCTTATAAAACAGAATTTAATGATTAATCAGCTATCAAACTACACTCGATCTTCTGTCTGTTTTGCTGTAAGCAAAATCATTGCTACCATTTGATCTGCAAAGGATTTACAACTTTCTCAAATTTGGGGAAATACAGCAAAAATGTATAATAAAAATTATTAAATCACCATTAAGTACCCTCTTACTCTTTCACTTAGAGTCAGTTTATTTAACAAGATACATTTAGAAGGGATGGGAAAATTAAAATATATCCATATGCTTTTGCCAAGATAACATTTCTGATAAAAATACTTTTTACCACGTACTTTAAATATCCTTAATCAAAAATTTGAGCTGCTGATTGAGCTCATTAAATTTTATGGATAAAGCCCTTTATACACCCTAAATAGCAAAGTCAGTATTCACTATCAAATACAATGGCCAAATGAGATTTGCTTTCTATCACAAATACCTAACTTTGTATCTCAATTTTTAATGAAAAATATGTTATTTCACATATGTGTGAACTTCCTTGAGCTGCTGAGACAAAGTAACACAGATTGGGTTGCTTGAAGCAACAGAAATTTATTGTCTAACAGTTCTGGAGCCCAGAAATCCGAGGTCGAGGTTTTGGTGGGGCCTGGCTCCCGGTGAACTCTGTCGAGAATACGTACTTCTTCCTAGCTAATGGTAGCTTGCTGGAGATCTTTGAACTTCTTTGGCTTATAGCTGTGTAACTCCAACCTCTGTCACTATCACCACGTAGTATTTTTCCTGGGCCTCTCTGTCTTTGCAGGCCTGTTTCTTACAAGGACACCCATCACATTTAATTAGAAGCCCATCCTACTCCAGGACAACTTCATCTTAACTAATTATTTCTGCAATGACCCTATTTTCAAATAGAGTCACATTCTGAAGTATTGGGGGTTAGGATTTCAACAGTTCTTCCTTTTGGCAGGGCAGGGCTGGGGAGGGTTGGATGAAACTCAATCCATAATAACATGCTAAGAATATTTTCAAAATCACCAATAAATAAATTACATAATGCATTGTACAAAGCAGATAACTAAAATCTGTTAAGATTAAAGTGGCGTACATCTAAAAGGATTAACCTGTGTGTTAATTTTTAAAACAAGATAAGTCAATATGCCACATCTCATTACTTAATTTATATTAATACAATAATATGTAACTAAAATTATAAGTATGCATAATAATTAACTGATGTGTAACTAGAATTACAAGTCAGTTACAGCAGGAAGAGAAAAAGGCATTGCATCCTTTGGTAAATGCATTTATATGCTCATGTGTCAAAGTCTGGTATTTGGCTTTTGGGCATAATTAAATAAATATCAGATAAAAAGCAATAATGCCACCAACTTCAATATACTTCATGATTAAACCTTTTTACATATTTAATTAAAGTGAAAATGATTTATTACCCAGACCTAATCTGCCCAGCCGCTGGCTTATTTTATTTTTTGTTACCAAGAAGTTGAAAATATTAAATATTTTTTGAGTCAGTGATAATTTATGTGAAAATAACAAGTACTTAATTATATGATTTAAATAGGATTGGTTTTAACCACCAGTTATGGTTCAAATGATGGCATCCCCTCCAAAAATTATATTGAAACTTAACCCCCAATGCAACAGTATTAAGAAGTGTGGCCTTTGGGAGGTGATTAAGTCATAAAGGTGATGCCCTCATGAGTAGGATTAGCACCCTTCTAATAGTACTTGAAGTTAAGGGGAGCATCCTCTTGCCCTTCTGTTCCTTCCACCACATGAGGACACAGTGTTCCTCCTCTCAGAATGATGCAGCAACAATGTGCCATCTTGGAAGTGGGGAGCAGCTCTCACGAGACACCAATCCTGTTAGCACCTTGATCTTGGACTTCCCATCCTCCAGAACTGTGAGACATACATTTCTACTGCTTATACATTGCCTAGCTTCAGGTATTTTGTTATAGCAGCACAAACAGGCTAGACACAACACTCCCTCACTGAATAATACACACCAATTTATTTTAACTGCAACTAATATCTTCAGGGTTTACTCTGTGTACCTTGAAAAATGTGGTGGTCCCAAAAAATCTTCTAGGTATATCTAAAAGAATCATTGTTTTTGTTTGTGAGGCTATTGCTAAACAGACATTTTTACATATTGCTAATGGAAGTACAAAATTGTGGTAAGCCTATTAAGCACATTAGGCAATATCTAACAAAATTACATATGCATTTACCTGTGTCTCTACAATCCCTCTTGTAGGAATCTACCTTGAAGAGGTATGTCCACAAATGCAAAACATCCTATAGCTAAAGCTATTCATCATGGCATTCTTTGTAATAGCTACAGATGTAAGACAACCTATATGTCCCTCAGCAAGAGGCTGGTTGAAAACCTCCGGTATACCCACTCAAAGAAGTATTATAGAGGTGTGGAAATGAATGAGAAAGTCATCTATATAGTTGGCCTTCTGATCTGGATCTGTATCCATGGATTCAATCAACTGTGGATTAAATATATATATATATATATTTATATAATATATATATATTTATATAATATATATATTTATATATTATATAAATATATAATTTATATATATTTATATAAATTATATATTTATATATATATATATAATTGCATCCATACCGAACACGTACAGATCTTTTCTTAACATTATTTTCTAAACAATACAGCATAACAACTATTTACATAGCACTTACATTATATTAGGTATTGTAAGCAATCATGGAAGAAAGTGTATAGATTATATGAAAATACCAAGCCATTTAATATCAGGGACTTGAGTACTCACAGACTTTGGTGTCCATGGGAGGCCCTGGAACCAATTCTCCACAGATATTGAGGGATGACTATATACTTATAGCTAATAATCACCAGGGTGTGTATATATATATATACATATATATATAATGTATATATATATATACATATATATATAATGTATATATATATATATATATACATATATATAATGTATATATATATATATACATAT
>CAUYLG010069635.1:0-103529 GCA_963573385.1 Cacajao melanocephalus | reverse complement strand
TCCGGCTTGTTGGTGATGAAGTTTTTTCTGTTTCTTAGTTTTCCTTTGGCGGACGCCCCTTCCCCGCAGAGCTAGGCTTTCCCGGGTTCAGCTGTGCTTACTGTGAAACTCTCAGTCCTCAGCGCTTCCAATTGCTGTTCTTGTGGGGATGGGACCAGCCGAGCCCAACTCAAAGGGCACCCAGTCACCTATACTCCACACTGAGAAGCGCCTTGCCGTGCTGGGGCGCCGGCAAAACAGCTGCACCGGCCAAAAGAGTTGTGCTGGTGACCTGAGTGGCTCCTCCGTTGGGTAGCTCCCAGTTTGTGGGCAACAGAAATTCATCTGAAATTGCAGTGTCCACACGCTCTCTGTGCTTTCATTGGGAGCTACAATCCTGAACTGTTGTTAATCGGCCATCTTGGATCTCTCTCCGCCTGGTGACGAAGTTTTTTTCTGTTTCTTAGTTTTCCTTTGGCGGACGCCCCTTCCCCACAGAGCTGGACCTTCCCGGTTCGGCTATGCTTGCTGTGAAACTCTCAGTCCTCAGCATTTCCAATTGCTGTTCTCCTTGTGGGGATGGGACCAGCCGAGCCTGACTCAAAGGGCACCCCGTCCTGTATACTCAGCACTGAGAAGCGCCGTGCTGGGGCGCCGGCAAAACAGCCACGCTGGCCAAAAAAGTTGCGCTGGTGACCTGTGTGCCTCCTCCACTGGGAATCTCCCGGTCTGTGGGCAACAAAAATTCATCTGAAAGTGCAGCGTCCACTCGCTCTCTGCGCTTTCACTGGGAGCTACAATCCTGAGCTGTTGTTAATCGGCCATCTTGGATCTCTCTCCAGTGGTGACATTTTCAAGACTGCATAGCATCTTTATGTTATAACTGAAATTGAAATATAAGAAATTTGAATATAGGAAATTTAAATATATGATATCTGTGGTTTGAAATCATATTATACGTTTATTTATATGACTACTCAAATGAAAAAACAAAAATATTGTTCTTTATAACCAGTTGGCATTAGAGCTTAGTTAGATGGCCATAGTTGAAATTTACATTTTCTAATGAAGAGTATCTCTATGAACAAAATACTGACTGTTATTATTCAGAATTTAAATGAATCCTTTCCTATTCTTCTACCCATATACTTATATATTTGGTCTGCATTTTTATACGGAATGGAAGTAATAGTGATTAAGAGGAACTTGATGAATCAGTAAGTAATAATTAAATTAGCACAGTTCATTGTCTTAGAATTTAAACCTGAGCCTGGGGATTGGTTCTGTGTTTGTTTGTTGTTATTGTTTTACCCCAATAGTTCCCTTTATCACCTATCATATGTAGAGAAAGATAAATAGCCTGGGTGATTTGAGCTGGGGATTAGAACTGCAGAAGAAGGCCCAGGAAAGACTGGAGAAAATGACTGATTAAGGAGTCAATTTAGGGGATAATATAAACTGGTAGACTAAAGATGAATTGTCACATTCGGGTCCTAGCTATAGAGGTGTTTGAATTGCCTGATGACTACCTGTACAGAGGAAAAGCGTGTTACTCTAGAATTGAAAGTCTTTTAAAATGCAAAAATAAAAATTTTAAATGTGGATATTATATAAAGACAGCATTGTCTTTTAAAGGAGAAATAATTTCGGTCTGCATTGAATTGATCTACTTTGGTTTATTTTATTTTCAGAAGGAGAAAAAGGAGCAGGCTTTTTATTCTTTAAAGTGAGCTGATAAACTTTGATGTTCTGAATTTTTAATATCTCATCCAAAAAATTAATTATGGACTGGATTATGCCACATTGTGCTAGATTTCCTTTTTTTCCTTAGACTTTCATATAGGAAGGAAAGAAAAATACAATTTGTGATGACTTAAATAAATTAAAAGTGACCTTTAATATGAATATTACCTATTAAAAATGTTTACAAATCTTCATGGTGTTTGAATTTTACCAGCAATAAAAGACAATGCAAAGCTTCAGTACCCTAATTACGTAATTGTTTTTAAAAATAGTAAAAGTTTCAGCAAAGAATAATGCGTTACTTTCAGAAGAGGTTGTTAAATTATCTACTCTTACATGGGAATATTACTCTAATTTAGGAGAACTCAGGAAAATGAGGTTTAGTGAATTTAGTACATATAATCAATAAAGATGAAAGACTTTTTGCTCCTTCACATACTCTCCATAAAATCCTTCAAACTAAGCCAACTTACAGATACTGTAGTGCTTTGAAATGAATTAATTCTTCAAAAGGACTGTACATAATCACCTTCAAAACACAATATGAATTTCGCTAAGCAAGGTATGCTTCCAATTACATTCACAAAACTGCAGAGAGTCTGCTTGTCTGGAAGTATCTACAAGTTCAAGGTTATTACTTTGTAACACACATTGGTTTGGATGTCTGTTCTGAGGATTTTCATCATACTCTTTCAGTATCTAACAGGTGCTTCAACCCATCTCAAATCAAGTTTAGCCCATTATTTAAACATGCTAGAAATTTAGTAACTGGGTAATATTAGTAATTAATCCAATCTAGGGTGAAAGTCAAGTTCTAATATTATGATCGGCTGTTGGCTCTATCACAATTCTGTGTCCTGTTTTAGGTAATAAGAGAAGTGGGACAGTATTTCCAGAAGAAAAATGCTTGGAGGAGCACAGGTCTCATTCAGCAGTCTTTGCAGTATGTGTATCTGATAGCCCTGAAAAATATCTTTGCAAATAACTAAAGAACTATGCATTCGTTTTATATATAAAAAATATATTCTTGGGGCTAGAAACAGTGTTGATAGCTTTGCTTCTTGATTCTTCTTTGTAAAGGATAGTAGCCATATCAACAAAGCATTTTTATCAGGTAACAGCTTTTCTAGTTCTCAGAGAATATAATTTATCCTAATAGGAATGGTGGAGAGTTAGATGTCCTGTGACAATTCCTAATCTACAGTGTCAAGATTCTGTGATGCAAATAGCTGTACATCAGGAATTTTTTCTGATCTGTGATGACTTTAGGGTTAGTTTTGCTCCAGAAGGTTCAAATTTATCACCATATGAGGCCCTGTGACTTTCTGTGTAGAACTATTCTTTTGTTAAAATCACTGGCTGTGCTAAAGTCAGTTTGTGACTATAGAAATTCTTTATTTTCTTCTTCATTGACAATTGATTTTTTTAACTTACCATAACCAAGCTAAAAGATATGAAAAAGAATCATTAATTTCTAAAAAGAAATAGTCCTTAAAATTGTAATATAAAATTATGTTGAATTATTTTGTTATTTGGCACCAACAAAGACTTTACAGTTTAGTAATGTCATGATAATGTTTAGGCATATCTGAGGTATAGTCTTCTGTTTAGCCACTCAGATTCATTTATTCATTATTTTTCAGAGACAGGATCTTGCTGTGTTACCCAGACTGGAGTTCAGTAGTATAATCATAGCTTACTGTAAACTCAAACTCCTGGGCTCAAGTAATCCTCCTGCCTCAGCCTCTTGAGTAGTGGGACTGGAGCAATACACTACCACACCGTTCTAGTTTAAAAAAAAAGAAAAAATTAGTGAAGAGGAGGGCTTGCTATGTTGCGCAGACTAGTCTCGAACTCCTGGCTTCAAGTAGTCCTCCTGCCTTGGCCTCCCAAGGTGCTGGGATTCCAGGCATCAGCTACCAGGGCTGGCCTCAGATTTATTTTAAAAAGTCTTTATGAAGGGACGCATAAATTTCCAACTCTATAAATGTGAGCTGTGCAGTGACTTCCTTGTAAAGAGTGTGCTATGGGAAGGAGGAGAGAAAAGAAAGAAACTTAACAGTGAAGAAGTATGATAAACATTGCTACAGTCAGGTAATTAAGGTCAACAACAGCAATGGGGAATCATGTTGATAGCATGGATCCTTGATATGATGTGGTCAAAATGACACTTTACTTTCATGGTTCTACTCCTCAAAACTTTCAACCCTAGGCTAATTATTTTTAAAAATCAGACAAATCCCAGTAAAGGAACATTCTGTATAATCTCTGACCAGTACTCTATAAAACTGTCAAAGTCATCAAAAACAATAGATGTCTGAGAAAGAGCCGAAAGGAAAGTAGGGAGATGTTAATAATGAAAACTAATATAATATCCTGCATGAGATCCTGGAAAAGAAGAAAGATACTGGATATGAACTAAGGAAACCTGAATAAAGTATGAATTTTAGTTAATTAAGAAAAAAGGCTTACGCAATGTAACTAAGTGTGAATGTGAACACCAAACTATTATCTCAATTAAAGACAGACTAAATGATAAAGCTGCTGAGTTCATATTAAATTGTTAAGTGATGACATCAGCTATTCTTACAAAGGTAAGTAATGGTAGGGGGAAAATGGCTTAGAAATAAGTTTAAAACTCTATAAATACTAACTTTCAGAAACAGAATAATATCAAAGCATGATCAATAGTGTTATAGAAATCAAGCCTAAATCTTCAAAGTGCTCGTAACTCAGACTTGAAAAGGAAACTGCCCAGTATTTTAGAACAGAATATTGTTTATCCCATTAAGGCTACTTGATTAACTATATGGTTTTTGTAACAAATAGCAATCAGGTTATGCTGCATTAAAACACATAGGCGCGCGCACACACACACACACACACACACACACACACACACACGCCCCTTATGCAATAAGAAGTGTTATGTTCAAATTGAAGTACTTACTGGCTTTTTGATGTCTATTCCATAGACAATATGGAAAACTTGTAGTAACAGAAAATCAGTTTTTGGCAAAAGTACAGACTTTCGTAGATATAGGTCATTGTTTTTCCAGAAAAATGTTTAACTTGAGAATTTCTTTTTCATGTGAAGGATTAAGGGGAAAAAAACAATGGGCTTAAACCTGTTTATTTTAAACATACAATTATTTTTTTTAAATCCCACCTGATTTAATTGGTTTGCAAGAAAATAGACTATGTACAAGATACATGTTTTATTTGGAAGAAAGCAGTAGCTAAGTATTAGAATGTACAAAGCTTGAGCAAAAAAATTTATAATACAGAGAACCAAGAGCAATGTGCATTACTGCATTATGTGTTTCTGGCTTCCTTATAAAATATAGATGGGTTTCTTGAAGAATATCTGCATTTGATTGTCTTTATAGTATAACTTTTGCTGTTCTTTTTGCTTAGGCTCTTTCTGTAATATATAGGAGAAACTAATCTATCTGTTATTTTCATAATACTACTGTATTCTTTAAGAACTGAGAACGCTCTGGACATCTAATAAACAGTGCTATCTTTCTTTTTTTCTATTCTAGTGCACTGACAGGCAGAACTCACCAGTCACATCACCAGGATCCTCTCCCCTTGCCCAGAGAAGAAAGCCACAGCCTGACCCACTCCAGATCCCACATCTAAGCCTGCCACCGGTGCCTCCTCGCCTGGATCTAATTCAGAAAGGCATAGTTAGATCTCCCTGTGGCAGCCCAACTGGTTCACCAAAGGTAGATCAATTTTATTACAAACACAGATAAAAAATTTATAAGACAATTATTGATTGCTCAGATTCTTTTAAATTCTATTACTCATATTTTTTGTGCTTTTCATTGTTTATGAATAAGTTTGGTGGGTTTCTTATTTAGTTTATGGAGACCCCACGTTCATATTTTCTGTTTTATTACTATAAAAGTTACACATAATTTTTGCAGAGAGAGAGAGCATATGTCTGTAGCCCCATAATTTGCCAAAATAAGTAGCAGAGTAAGTATAGTTATTTTGTAAGATAGATTTAAAAGGTCATTATATGAATTACAATAATTTGCATGCTGTTATCAAATGATATTTTATACTCATTTTTATAGTGCCGTGACAAGAAAAATGTGATGGGAGTATATTTGCATAAGGGCTTAAGGTGTGATAAATTATCAGCCTTGTTTCAAGGTGACTCAGAAGAGGGAATTATATGTACTTTTTACACCTGGGGAAATTAATTGCAATGAATTACAGTATTTGCAAAGTAATTATATTACTGTTTAATATTAAAGACATAACTCTTACTCTACAGTTAAGCCTATAGTTTATTTTATTGTGTGGATTTTTTCTTCAAATTCGATAAGTCTAAAATTTAAAAAAATTTTATTTGGTAACATCCTGTATTGCCTAAAATTTGTTGGAAGGGCAATATTTTTAGTAGTGTTTGATTTTCCTGCATTACCAGTTAACTTGGTTTTAAGATCACATGAAGACTCAATTAGAATGTCATTTAGAATTATGTAAACACAATAGATTCCTTTTTTCTCTGCCGCTTTCTAATATTAAAGCTACAAATCAATCATCAGATGAACCATGTAAATAAAAGTCAAAAGCTACGAAAAGCATACACATTCTATTCAGTGATATATACCTTTGTATTTCTATGTAAGAATCAGTCTGATCTTTAAAAATATTGTAAGAATTCATAAAATTGAAGTAATTCCATATGTAGTGCTGCTCTGTTACATGGTGATCTTCACCGTTCTAATAATAACCGATAAAGAAGCAGAAGACGTTTGCCCCGTATCAGTTGTGCTGTATCACAGTGATGAAAACAAAAATAAAGAAGAAGCTTTTAATATTCTGTAACTATTAACAAATCAAGTTGTTCTTTAAAGAAACCAAAACAGTGACAACAACATAGATAGATTTCTCCTCTCTCCTAAATCATAGAAATGTGCAAATAAATTATTGACATATTATATTAATGTCAAAGTCATCATATAATTTTGATCTTTTATTTGTTTTTGTATCATTTCTATAACTTAACATTTGCATTTATGTACTCATTTCTATTTTTTTAAAAATCCTAATGAAATGTATTTATGAGTTTTTTATTCTCATTTAAATTTCATTAACTGGTGATAAAAGAAACTTACTAAAAGATGGCACAGCAATCTAATAAAACTCCTTGTTTGGCTTAGAAAATAAAAGCAATAATACACTAGTTTGGAAGTCATTTCAATGCATGGTACAACTTTAGGGTTTTTTTTTTTTTTTCTCTTCTGTTTCTTTAGTCTTCTCCTTGCATGGTGAGAAAACAAGATAAACCACTCCCAGCACCACCTCCTCCCTTAAGAGATCCTCCTCCACCGCCACCTGAAAGACCTCCCCCAATCCCACCAGACAATAGACTGAGTAGACACATCCATCATGTAGAAAGTGTGCCTTCCAGAGACCCGCCAATGCCTCTTGAAGCATGGTGCCCTCGAGATATGTTTGGGACTAATCAGCTTGTGGGATGTCGACTCCTAGGCGAGGGCTCTCCGAAACCCGGAATCACAGCGAGTTCAAATGTAAATGGAAGGCACAGTAGAGTGGGCTCTGACCCAGTGCTTATGCGAAAACACAGACGCCATGATTTGCCTTTAGAAGGAGCTAAGGTAAGACATACGCAAAGCATGAGCTAGAGAATCTGTTATAAATGTTTCTGATGGTTGGTAGCATAAGGGTGGGAAGTGGTTTTTTTGCCTAGTATCGCACTTCCCTGCAGGTCTTTAATTATCTCCGAGTTATAAATAATCAGAAGCTCATTAAAACTTGAACTTAAAAGAAGTCAGGAGGTTCTAAGTAATGATTTAATTTTAATGTGAAGACTCTAGACAATTTGCCAGAGATTTATTTCACCTTTACTTATTTCATTTGCCAAAAATTTCTTCTGTTAATAACTTAGTGCTGGTATAATCAGCACTGTGTTTTTAACAAACTCTTGTAGTTCCATCCAATTTTTACAAGTTGTGTTACTGTACATGTTCTAAATCAGTTGCTGGAATTAGTTATTGTTGCCTGGGACAGTACACACTAGGCAGCCAGGTAAAATGAACTTCTATCTACTTAAAAACACCAAACCAAGTTCACTCTTAAAAATCAAAGTCTTTTTCCCCAAAACTGAGAGATTCTCACACTTGCTGATTTCTCACTTGAAGGATATTACCACTATCATTTATATGTCTAGGAAGGAGTTTGTGTATGCAGGGAACTGAAGAGACAGCCACAGAAATCATTTACTTTAGAATTCTTGGTAGTCCCTTGGCAGAGATGTACTGTAATAATTCTGGTATTTGCTTCCAGGATGCTTTTGGCTCTGAGATTAGATCATTGCCATATACTCTCTACTGACTAGAGGCCTTGGCTCATCTGAAGACTGTAATATTAAAGTGATTCCATCTCTGTAGACTTTCAATTGTTGTTTTACAAAAGTAGTCTAGTCCTTCAAAATAATGGTTTGAAGTTGGTGAGTTCGTCTAATAACATACTCAGGATACAAGGAAGACGTGTGACTTGCACTCAGTTCCTCTGTGTGTGTGGAGGTACAGTGATAATGAACACTCTGTATGACAATATTTAACCTCAGTGATAAGGGGCAACCATGAAAGGAAGAGTCACAACTCTGTCGTGCAGTAGTCAAAACAAAGGCAAGGAGTGGTGACAATTTGCTGTGACTCTTTGCCAGTGACTCACCTTGATACCTTCAGTCTCTTCTATTATAAACATGAGGATCTCTAAAGGCTTCTTCAGGGTCGCCTAAATATAATGTAAATGTAAGAGAACACACTAATAAACCCAGTTTTATAATGATCTCTGTCAGTGGGGTGGTCATCCTCAAAAGAGTTTTTCTACAACCTAGAATGCTGACTGGAGGGACCTGCCGTTTATTTTGTTTAATTTTTAGTGTTTTTTTCCCCTTTAGTATCTGTTACTTTTTATTCATATGTGATCACACTTGCCTTGGGAAGAGTGTTAGGAGAAGCTCTAATTAACTAGTTATATCTCACCAGCATGTTATATTTTCTGAATGAACTTCAAAAATACTTAAACTATAATAGTTATTATAGCCATTTCATTGAAGATATCTTGTTTCAGGATTCTTTTAGATAACATATTATAGTTTGAAATCTATTATAATTTGCCCTCCTAAGCCCTAGAAAACAGGTTGTTAATTTTCTTTATGAGATGTTATAGTTTAAAAAACTGGGGTGACCATTTCTTAGGTTACTGGTATGAGATACTATTTTTATTTTATTTACTACAGGTATGAAATATTAATTGTGAGTTCAGTTATAAAAACATTCCTTTAAATATTTCTATATGAACTTTCATGCTGTGAACATTGATACAGATTAGGTATTAGAGAGACCATTGAGTGAAAAATTGATCTCTTATTGAAAGTTAAACTTTAATATTACTTAGTTGTCTCTAAGTAATTCTCATTAATATTCCCTAAGGTCTAATCTCATGTATTGCATGTATTTATATTGCAAAGCTAATATCCTCAAGTTAATTTCATGTTACTCTTAGATTTGATGTTTCAACCAAAATTAGAGTTGTAAAATTTCTAATTTCACCCTAATTGTTTAACTTCTGGAGTGAACTGTAAAGAAGAATTTATATATAGTTGATGCATGAAATGCTACAAAACTATAAAACAGACCATGTCTCCTCTTTTATTATCTTTATAAAGGAAAAATGGTTCCACTTCATTAGATCATAGGACATACCAGAACTTACATAAAGTACAAAAGACCTAATTCGTCTTCTCATTTTATTGTTGGGAAACTTAAGAGGTTGGCTTCAACTAACAACTGCCATAATTACTTAGGATCCTGTAATTCTCAGTTTCTGTGATTCTGGGTTAGAGTTTGTAACCAGTCTCCAAAATCAGACCTGGCTTTCACTTTCTGCTCTAGAATGTACTGGCTTTGTGTATGTGAGCAACTTACTTCATCTTTGTCCCCAACCTCACTTATTTTCCTTATAAATAAAGTGAAACTTTATTTTATTCCTTTATATAAAATGGAATGTTAATAATACCTTGTATCCAGGAGAATAGTTAGCTTCCAACTATGTAAATTTCTGTACAGGAATTTTAAAAAATAATAATAACAGCTGGACATAAGAGTGTCAAAATAAGTTGTAACTGTTGGCATTTTTGTCCAAAATAGTTGTTGGTTTTTTAAACCAAAACATCTTCTCTTTGTTCCACTCCTTTTTTTATTTAGCATAGTTCCTAATGAATGCTTGGTAAGCACTCAATAACCAAGTTAATAACTTCGTTAAGCACTCAGTAAGTTATTAACTTGGTTACTTATTACTGAGTGCTTATAATATAATACTTACTTGGTGCCAGTAATGTAATACTTAAGCCAGTGGTAGAGACAAAAGAGTGTATGTGCTTGGGTTTGGGTGTGGGCAGCTGAAGGCCAGGAGAGAAAACGTGGAGGAAGAGGATGGCCATGATATGCAAGGAGTTACAAATGGACAGGTTTTTATGTATCTTGCATAATTTTCTTGTTTAAAATAGGATTTTTTTTCCTCTAGAGAAGAGTAGTCATTTTAAACATGTGTCACATACACTAAGGAAAGGAGGGTGGATGAAGAGAAAGGGGAGATATTTTGATTTTTTTTAAAGACTAATGTTTTTAATAAAAATAGTAGGCGTTAACAACGTATTTTCACTCTTCATACTTAATAGTGCCATTTTGTTTTGTCTTACTTTATCATAGGAATAAAGGGTGTGGACTTAGATATTTGGAGGCTGTTATTCACATAATCCATCAAGCCCCCTCATGTAAGCAAATACACTGTTTTTTTTTTTGGTCAAATAGTAAAAACTGCCACTTAGGTTTAGTAGTTTTCATTAGAGGCAAAGCTTCAAATTTAATAGCAAGTTTCCATTTTAGAGATAAGAAAATGTGGATAAGTACTAAAAATTTAAATGAAAAGTAACAATACATGTGGAATACAAGGGAATTCATAAAAGTCAGTACCCTGTCTATGGGCGAGGACTCGCTCCCCTTCATTGTTCGTCCTCTGTCGGTATGTCAGATCCCATCATCCCATAGAACCATTTGCCTTTTCTGTTTGCATTGTCACTAGAACAATGAATGGTAGGGGAAATGGGAATAAATTAAGCTCTAATTACTCCGCTTGCCAATTGTAGAGAACTCTGAGGAAAACATTCTTCTAGCTCACAGTTAAAATGAAGTGTAAGAATTTTTTGTGACATTCATTAATTCTCTTTACTCTTCCCCTCCCACCTAGCATAATCAAAAGCTAGCCAAGGTACTAGTTTACTTTAAATGTGGATCTACAAGCTAAGAGTTATTAAGTTTATTTATCTGATTTTATTGGTAAGAGATTTCTATCCTGTAGCGTTGTTTCCATTCTCTGAAAGTCTCAGATTTTAGTCACCTTATAAAGCTGTTTCTTAATAAACATCTTGTTGGCTAGATATATATTGTTGGTGGTGGTTTGTTTTAATCATGTGAGAAAAGTAATTCTACCAAAATATATTAAAATATGACTAGAAACTTGAAATGTATCTACTTATTTCTAGATATTAACATTGTAGCCAACTGTCATTATTTGTTCCTCTTGAGACAGTAAGAATACTGCTGTTTCTTACGTGAGAAAACTGTCTTTCACTGGTCATGTTACTAACAGTGACATTCTTCTAAAGATGACCTTATGTATTATAATCTTTTGAAGATGTTGCAAGATAAATACATCAAATGATTTCCCTTTTTGCCGTTGTGGCTTGTTGTACTTTTGGTGGAGAGGCACATGTTTATATTAATGACCTTAAAGTTATCTAAAAATTTTGAGGGCTATCTTTCAGAAAATCAGTCCTCTGTGTGTACTGGTTTCATTTCTAGTGTTTTGTTGAAGGACAAAATATAGAGATACTTTTGAGCTAACGTGTAGGGGTTTACATGTGTAGGATAGGGAAAAAGTTTGTGTTTGGTAATTTTTTTTAAAGTTTTTCTTAATTGTGCTAAGATTTTCACAAAATTGTTTTCTCTGTACCTCAAGGATCCCAAATGTTTTAATCTTGAGTTTTTAGACAATATCTGAATCACAAGAAAACATTTTACACTTTAAGATTAAGATTAGATGATATCTTGAGGCATTTACAGAAATACTAATCTAGGATAACCTAGATTTCTAATAAATTATACAACCTAGTTTATACTTCTTTCACACGTCTAAATTTCCACTATTGTGTTCTTATTTCTTCAACCTTATCACCTAATTCAGCTGTATGAGTACCTAGGATGTTCAAGACACTCTGGGGAATACAAAGAGGAATAAAGCACAGAAAAGCTAGTGAAGATGAGACAGGCATGTGATTAGGAGGTAAGGCATATGAGAAGCATCCAGAAAATGTGTGGGATCCCAAAGATGAAAAATTCCAAGATGCATGGCTGAAAAAGGAAAAGCTTCATGCAAGAGGGTCACTGGCTAGACGTTAAAAAATTGGCAGCTATTGTTTTTGTAGGTATGAGAGAAAGGAATAGCATGGAGGTGGGAAAATATATATAGTGTACATAGTTAATTTTGGATGGCATATAGCATAGAGAGTGTAGGCAGGTGAGGTAAGACCATAGCAAGGTAGGTTGAAACCAATTATGAAGTGTCTTGAATTCTACACTAATCTATCATAATTTGGTAGTCAGGAAAGAGCATTTAAAGTTTTCTTTTCTGGCAGAGGAATGCTAGGATCACAGTTGTGAATTTAGATTTTAATTGGTAGCATTTCCAATGCAATTGTGATAGATTTGGAACAATGAACTAAGAATGCGGGGAACAAAAAAGATGTTTCCTAGTTGAGGAGTCAGTGAGGTTTCGGTGCGAACTGCTTCAGTGGATACAATCAGTCTGTACATTTGAGGAACTGTAGTTTATTACCATTTGCAACTAGATTTTTCAGATACCTAGAAAACAAAAAGTGTTTATTTTTAGCTCCTAAAGTTGTGATTTATTGTACTTACTCATTTAGTGACAGCTAAAATGATGTTTTGGTGTAATGAAATGGTTACAGGTGAGAACATGAAATTCAGAATGACATAATGTTAAATTACGTCCTCTGAATCTTGTCCTCTAGCCACTGTCGATAAATATAAACAGCCACTTTAGATGAACAGAAGCATGACCACATTATAAAGTACCTGCATATTTGGGTCTTTTGCTATTTCAATCTACTAATTAGGAAAGAACTACACAGAATTTCATGTTTTGTGTTAGGCATATTGTCAACTCTCGGTGTATATTTATGAACAGTTTACTGGAAGAATAGCCGTTGAACAAATTATTTATACCTATATAGATATGTATATATTTGCTGAGAGTATTTCAGTAAAAATGAGTTTCTTTCAGCTAAACCTAAAGAAAGTCATTTCACTAGTTAATAACTCCATTAATAAGTTCGTCTCAGCCAATCAGCAGTCAATATTCATTTAAGCCCTACTGTATATAAACCCCATAAAGCATATGCTCCATAAAATGGAAAAAAAATAATGAATTTTTGTCCTGAAAGATGCCCAGTGTGGCCTAAATTCTCCTCAACAGAACATAAGTACACAGAACATGAGCAAAATATCATCAGATGCCAAACACCAAATGAATGGTCCAGAAAAGACACTACAGCATTTCATTGGCCAGAGAAATCCTTTAGTTACTATGCATCAGTAACAAACGGTATTTCTGAAGCAGTTAGAAAAGGTTGTATTTGCATTTGAAAGCAGATTAATGGATTGTTGCAAAAAATTAGGAACAGGTCGCTTAATTTTCTTAGGTATTGCCCTCCAAGAGTAAGTTACCTCATTAATTGTGCTTTGTGGTTTTACTAGTGATAAAACATCATTGCCTGTATGACTTGTCTTCATGAAATTTAATAGTAGTACATAAAAATGTGCAAGCTCTATTATTAGTGTATTTATTCTCATTTACCTAATGTGCAAGATGAAAGCAGTTCAATACCAATAAATGTTTGAGTGTATTGATATTTTTTAAAGATATGTTCACAATGTTCTGATTATAAAATTATGGTTGGTTTATTATTAAATTAGAGTTGATACAACTGAAACTATTATTTCCATATCTGTCTTTTATTATTGCTGAAATTTTATTAATCATCTATCTATGTTGGATGCTTTGTCCTAAAATAACAAACTATTGCATATAAAATCCACATTATATTTTCCAGAATGAGTTTTAAATGTATTTGTGACAGAAATTAAGGAGATTTGATTGCAGATATCTTACATTGTATCTATCCCATCAGCATGCAAAGAACTCCAATTTAAAATGACTTCCAGTGCTCAATATCACAATGAACATTTGTGATTTGATATGTGTATTTGTCAGTTAAAAGGCCTTTTTTATGTTAAAGGATTTTATGAAACTTTGAAATGATTAATATCTGTTAGGAAATTTCTTCTTTCTGGCAAACTTCAAAATACTTTGCCTTGTTTTGTTATTTGGCCACAGTCAAAAGACTTAAGATAAAATAATTTCACTTAAAGATAGTATTTGTCATGATGTGGCTACGGTATATTGAGTCTAATGAGGGGAGAAACATGGAAAAAGAGAAATTGGTTCTAAAGCATATGGCTAGTCTCTACAGTGAAACTTTACTGCTATAAAATCTGATTTTGTAGCTTTGAAATACAAACATTAATACATTTCAAATGTGTTCTTTAAACTTGTTTCTTTTCTTAAGTTGATAGGTAAGGGTATGGTCTTTTCAATTTTGTATTCTAAAGCTTCAACATCATTGTAGAGATATGATGGGGGAAAGTAATCGGTAAGTCCTTGACTGAATTATCTAGCACTGTTCAAGTTACTTTACATCTAGTTAGCCCCACTATCCGTCTGCCTATTAAATATGAATTAATAAGAGTTTGCAAAAGAACTCCATGATAAAAATCTAATGATTGCTTGCAGGTCTTAAAATATGTTCAGTCTTTTCTTGTGAATATGTTTCTGCAAAGTTATCCTTCATACCTTCCCTTTTAAGTTGCTGTAATTTCTAATGGTAAGAGAAACAAAGAACGCTTTTTCAGACATTTCCTGTAGCATAGCAGAGAACTCTAGACATCAGAATTTCCTACTTCAGAGTAATTGAACACTGGCTTTGGATGGTCCCATATGAACAAGTTAGAAATTGTGGTTTGTGTGTTCACAAACTGAAAATTTTGTTTAAATTTGCCTGCACTTTGAAAGTCAGAACAGGTCTCTAGTTATCTTTAGCGCAGAAGCTTCAGCCATGAAAGAACAAAGGCATTTCTGATTATATTCATGTACTGTTTTATCAGAAAGTTTAAGAGTGTTCTGTTCACCCTGGAGAAATACAATTTAGAACACTTTAATTTGGAAGGACTTAAGAATAACATCAGTACTGCTTTTTTCTTTACCCCTTGTAGAGAATGCTAACTTCTGATTTACTTTCAGGTCTTTTCCAATGGTCATCTTGGAAGTGAAGAATATGATGTTCCTCCCCGGCTTTCTCCTCCTCCTCCAGTTACCACCCTTCTCCCTAGCATAAAGTGAGTTTTATTGAATTTGGAGATCACTCGTCTATGCATCAAGATATGGTAAAGAGTGGTTTTGAGGTTCTCAGTACAGAAACTACATGACGAATAGAAAGTCATTGATAGTAAACAGCCAGCTGTATTTACAAACGAAATTACCATAAATCAAGATGCTTCTCAATTCTTTGCTGGTAACCACAACATCTATGAGACTTACCTAAACTCTTGAGGTTACACATATAGCAACAGGGAGAGAAAGCTAAGTATTCCTTGCATCAAAGAGGATAAAGTAGCACATGAGGTATCCCTTCAAATTTACCTCTCCTCGTCAGAGGTATTGCATTTTGTCTCAGCTTCCCAGTTTGACATCATAAAATAATCTTTGGTTCTACCAGTTTTTTTCATTTCTCACGTCCATTCAGCTACTAAATCCTGTTGGTTGTTCTTTTGGAGTTTTTCATATTACTCTAATCTTCTCCACTGCTCTAGCTTTGCCTCAGAGCTGGACAACTGAAAGAGTCTTGTATCTGATCATCTCATGTGATCTGAGATTTAGTATCAATGGGTTTAAGGCTAGTGAAATGAGATAACTGGGTATCTCATTTGAAAAATGGGGTCCCAGAGTCACACTAGATATCTACCAGTGATATCTTCGCAAGTTTAACCAGGATAAATTGGATATCTCAATTCTAATTTTCCTACTCTTTATATGAAGTCAGATTGTCTGCCTTTCCTCCAGTATATTTTGTTCATTGCAACTGAGTTCACTTAATTTAAATTCTGCCTTCCCTAGGTCACTTTCCCACTCAAAACCAGCATTCTTTCCCTTTTTCTATTAAATTAACTCTATACTCTTCTGCTAACAGTAAAATCCTACAAAATTTTACCCCAACTAAAATATTTTTCAGTGATTCCTAATACTTGCCCTGTGATTATATCTGGATTGTTTTTTCTGGCTTTTTAAGATTTTTATACTGTTCTCTCCTGTGCTTCCCCTTTTCCTAATCTTTAACCTAAAGGTCCATATGTCAGGCTCTATTTCTTCCTGAAATATTCTGTGACTTCTTCAGTTGTAATGATTAAGACTGATTGACATTCCTCTTCTGCGGTTTATTTTCCACTCATTTAATTATGTACTCTGCCGTACTGTTTTCTAATTTTAATGTGGCTCTCCAGTTGAAAAGATGACAAGACGTTGGGACGAAAACCTTGTCTGTGTTCTCTATCTCCCATAACGTCTTACTGTATTTGATATATACTAAGTAAATTATTTGCATATAGTAAGTAAGTAAACAAAGAATACATGGATGCTTAGTTGAATGATTTAAATTTTATCTGCTGAGGTCCTTATTTCCAATTGAAAGTCTTAGAGCTTCTTCAGTCCTTCATCTGCAGTTCACTGAATTCCCACTATACATACCAATGCAAAAGAAAAATAAGGTAAATCCCAGCCCCCAAGAAATTTAGTCTACTTTAAAAAATCATATTAACGTACGTGAAATCACTGGAGAACAGTGTGCACTAAATTTTAGAATGCTAACTTAGTAATTTCAAATGAGTTTGAAGGAGAGGTTATAGATTTTGTGAATCAAGGATGTTTCTTGGAGGGATGGGCATTTCCTTATTCATGAAGTACAGGCACAATTGGGAAAGGTGGAATGTAAGAAGAAACAAGACTGAAATTTGACATCGTTCAGGGGACGGTGGGAAACTCAGCGAATTAGATCATTCTCCAGTGGGAACTTCTCTTGGAACTGTCAGATATTAAGCAGACATAGAAGTTGGAAGCAATTACACATATTCTGGGTAGTAGGCTCTAAATCATTGACAACATATGATGATATTCTGGCCCTAAATGAACTCTGGATATGTGTGCATGTAATAAAACATCTAAGCTCAGTTACCTCTGCTAACTCAGAGAACATTAGAGAATCAAATATTGCTAATTAGAGATTAACCATTCACATTCTGTTTATTAAATTCATATTGGCAAGTAGGAAGAGAGCTGGAGGTTGTGGTTTGCTTCATTTGTATTTAACGTTAAATACCTGCTTCTCCTGTAAATGAGGAAAGAATAACAAATTCATAGTAACATATATTTTTTCTAATACTTCAGTTGATAAGTGCATTTAAAATTAGTCATACTTTCTCCCTATTTACTCTTGATTTTTCCCTCAGAAATTGTGCAGTTGTTTCATTTAACTAGAGAAATATTTTAACAGTGCATGCTTACCAACAAATTAGTTTTCTATTTTGCATGCTGCACGTCAGCCATAGTTGGCAATACAAATGTTAGCTTTTAATGGCACATTTATCTCTCCAGTTTATTTTTGTTTCTGACTCTGTAGGTAGCAGTTGTTCATTGTAGAAAATATGCAAAGTATATAAAAGAAAAAACAAGCAAGTTACATACAGGCATATGCATATACTAAATATCAATGCCCACAGTTTTAACATTTTTACATTTTTTATTTAAACTTGTTTTTACCTCATTTAGCTTGTATTTTAGAGATAATTTCATGCCCTCATTTCTTAACATTATCATAAGCATTTTTTTTAATTGTTTAGTTATGCACTGTGTTTGTTATAAAGTCAGCATGGAATGCTGATGTGAACGGTAGAATAAAATCAGACTGGGTGCCAGACCTGACTCCACCATTAAGTATGTGTCTTATTTTTAACAAGGTAACTTCTCTGGGCCCTTCCCCATCTGATAGAAGAAAGGATCAGTTTAACTTAAATTATCTCCATAATCCTTTTAAGATTCAGCTTTTTAGGTTGTATACAGTGTGTTTTTCTAAAGGATACGATACTCATGGCAAATCTGGCAACCTGCAGTAAGTAGAGTCCTGGCTCTGGTGGGTCTTAGAACAGAGGTCTTAGCAAAATGTCCCTCACGGAAATAGCAATGTCGGATGTTCGAGTATTCACTTCCATGTTAGATTCTTGGTGCATGTTTCAAAATCAGGACAAAGCAAAACTACACATTACTACCTAACATACGCTTCCACGGTTCTCACGAATGTTAAAAACTCCAGTGTTAAATCCAAGAATGCCAAAGCTAGCATTTACCTTTAAATTTAGACTGTGTTATATTTACCGAAATAGAATTGTTAAATATTTGATATTGTTACTCTGATTCTCATTTACATGATGTCAGAGGCTGCCTGTAATAGTGTTTCCTTTCTTGTTAAACTGGATCTTTGCAATTATTTGACTTTTATTGTGTAGTTTGTCTTGAGACTTAGAAAAGTATAAAATTTATTCTAAAATATATACAGTTGTAAAAGTATAAAATAAGTAAATGTAAAATAGAAAAAAAGGAAAAATTTGAAATTATTTGCATCTATATATTTAATTTTTCTAAAATAATGTTTTTATCCTAGTTTCTACTTAACATCTTTAACACTTAGCTATAAATATAAAATTTAAGTAAATGCTGGAAATATGGGAAATAATTTTTTTGGAGGGAGAACGAAATAATCCTATGTGAATTCTTTTTTACTTTATGGTTTAAATTGTTTATTTAGTAAATTATGTTTATTTGGAAATAGTTTGATTTTTCAAAATTACGACTAAATGATACTCTGAATAGTTAAGGAAATATTTATTTTACTTGACACACAATAGGTTGGCAAATGAACAGAGGCATTATTTACAAGTAATAATGGAACAATTACTTCCTGATAAGGTAATGTTCTGGAATGCTGAGGAATATATTTTTTTGTTTTTTAGAACTTTTTTTTGTGTGTGTGTGCCTTGTCTTTTAGAGATGGACCTTCTGTACTTTTGACATATTAAACTTAGGCTTTCAAATACCCATGAACCAGTATTACTTGGTTTGTATTTTTTCAAGAAAGGTTTTTTGTTGTTGGATATGGTGTTATCTATTTTTATGAATATATATTGTTATAATAAATATTTTCCTAAACAGATAAGTGCTTGTATTTTTGGTTCTTAAACAGAGAATCCCAGCTTCATCTGACTGTTCTATTTTCATTCAGTTGCTTTACTGACTGGAGGTGCAGTGTGTACAAGATAAAATATTTATCATCTTTGGAATTTATGCTCTAGTTAGGGAGAAGAGAAAGTAGACAAATAACTATAGATTGTATATTGTCAGCTAGTGGTGAGTGCTAGGAGGAAAAATAAGCAGAGAAGGGGCTAAATAATGATAGAGAGGTTTATACTTTAGATGAGATCATTAAGAAAGATAATATAATAGTAATATTTCTAATATTTGAATAGAAACTTGAAGGAAGTAAGGGAGCAAATCATGAGGTTATCTGTGTGAAGAGCATAGAAGCTGGATAGAACACAAGTACAAAGCAACTTCAGATCTGTTTCACTGCTTTACAAACAAGTTAGTGAAAATGCTTATGAGTAGAGCTTATCTTAAACTTTGATAATATACCACACAGACTGTTTTGATGTAATGAAATAACCTTCAGAATTAGCATGTATATGATAAAATTTCGTGTTTTGAGGAAATGATTTATATGTGACACATGTACAAAAATCATTTCAAATATAGCCATATTTTATTTTATCTCTTCTCTGGGCTATTTCTTTGAGTTAGATGTTTTCCCTGATAGGATTGGGATAATGTAATGTAAGAAATATGGCCTAATGTATAGGGCAAGCTCTAAAGATTCTATTTTAACAGAAGATATTTTTCATTACTTGCCTTCAGATATTATTAAAGGAAGATAGATTCTTATACGTAGAAAACAAGCTTACTAATTAAGCATAGCATTGGAAACTATCCCTTGTGCTGGCCTGAAAATTTACTTGTTTCTTGGTTTGTTTCATGTGTGCATATGTAGAAGATGAATGTATTTATCACTGAAGTCTCAAATAACTAACACAATGAATTTATTAAAATGTCCAGGTTGTGGGGAAGTTGACTATGCATCTTTGAGAGTGTGTGTCCCTATGTATTACCAGTGTATTCACTCAGTAACTAACAACAACAGAGCAGAACACTCCATGAATGTAGGATGATAATATAAAGGGAATCCAGTAATAAGTGTAATGGTGGGCTTTAATGTGGAGTCAGCCAAATATAATTTGTCCAGCTTTATTCCTCTGGTATCCTAAAAATTTCCCATAAGTTTAGTCGATGACTGAAAAGTGTCCTGTGTCCCATAAGATAGAAATTTTTTCTACTGCCGAAAGTCACATATATGAATAGATGATGACTAATTATAAATCTAATTATTTTACCACTTATTTAGTAATAAGTAAAACTAAACCTGTTTTTTGAATGAGGTTGTGGAGGAAAATAAAACCCCATGTGTAATTCCAGATGGTGTAATTAGTTATGTGAATTTAGTTTTTTTTATTTTCCTATTTTATATACAATTTCTTTATCCTATTTGTACCATTCTCTTTGGTTATTTTTTGTGATAGAAACCAGTTTTTTTTTCAGAACTGGATGAGATTAATTTTTAATAAAAATTATGTAATCTTGAATAAAATACACTGGAATGTTATTCTTATGAATTGGCTTATTTCTAATCTAAATAAACTAATATATTGATATTAAAGTTTCCATTTAAAAACATAAGCAGAAAAACAAAATCTGAATCTTTAGAACTTTATTAAAATGGTGATAAATGAGACACCTAAGTTTTTTTTTCATGTTTAGATAACAAACACCACTTGAAGACTATTTCTTTGCTTCTAGTTATTATTCTCTAAAATCCATTTACGCTAACAATTTATACTAGTAAGTTTTAGCAATAAGCCTTATTATTCCATGACATATTAGATGAGCTTTGCTTTTCACTTCATTCTAAAATATCTGCTGATTTGTGGCGATGCAAAAGAGTGGGGGAAATTACGCAAGAGAAATTCTCTGTCAATGGAGATAAAATATCAAATTGGCCACAACATAATGTGATTTCAAAAATTGTCCATTGTTGACTCATAATGAAGTGCTTCTTTGGAAACTTAAATCTTTGGAAGGAACCTGCAACAGGCAGATCTTAGAACATTTCTGTTCTTGAATAGTTGTTGAATGTTTGGTGAAAAATACTGTTTACTTTTTACATAGTGTATGCTCGAATTACATAGAAAGAAAGGGATTCATTATAAATAAAAATATCCTAGGCATAGAAAGGATGTACAGTATATATTTCTCTTTTCATTTGGTAATAGAATCCATTCTGGTTCTTGACTTAGCTAAATTGATGTTTATATTTACAGGAATTTATGGAAAACTGATAGTATAAGTCCCTCCCTGCTCCAGTGCCATAGATCACCATTTTGCAGCCCATGTGCTTACCTGCCTTTAATTGGAAAGAAAATCCTCCACAGTTAAACCATAATAGGTGTAATAATAGGTTATTATTAAGGCCATTAGCCGATGCTGTAGGTAGTGACATTGGACCTTTTGTCATTACATCACTGTGCTTTTGTCTCCCTGTAACTCTCATGTGAATTCTAAGGTTGCTCAAACAAGACTTTAAAGATCAGTATTGAAATTTTTTTCAAAGATAGGTATTAATAAAAATACACTTGAAAAATCTTAGTTTCTCTTTGATCTTTGAATGTCCTAGAGGCCTAGATAATATGGTCGAAACTTAAGTCTTTTGATTTTTCAAAGTTCTTTCTTGTAATGGTCACAAAGAAAAGCCCCTAAAATTGTTTCCATTCTAACTAGTAAAAAGAAATAAAAATGAAAGTTAATTCAGGCTTGTTTAATATACCAAAGGCCTCTTGCTCCCTCTACAGAAGGTGCTTCAAAATTGCAGTCACTTAGCTTTTTTTTTCGTTTTAAATTGAACAGATTTCTTACGAGAGTCATGACGCTTAACAAAAAGATTGAGATTCATGTGTGTGTTTCCAAACTAGTCTTGCAAACTAGTTGGTCGCCCTAAAGTGAATCAGGCTGGGTTTGTGCATTTCTGCGTTGGCATTTTTCATTGTCTTCAGCCAGAGTTAGAATCTCCAGTAGCAACAACGATGAAAAACATTTTGTTTATGTTTGCCTGTTGCTTATTTGTTTGAGTTTGTTTTATTTGGTTTATTTATCCTTATGGATAAGTGAAATGCTAATGTTTGAAATTAGGTGATGGTTTTACCCATTTTAATTCTCTTTTATTTAGCCAGGGAATTTAAGCCATAAAAATAGTGTACTCCACTTCAAAGACTTAAAAATATGTTCTCTCATTATCTACATCTAATAATTCCATTCATTTGTAGCTCTTAGTTGTTGGGAGGACGAAAAACCTAACAACTTCAACTGTAATTTCACAGCATAGTTAAGTTTTACGGAATTAAACTGGATATTTTTCCAACTACAGATAATATTCACAAGAGATAAAAAGTTTGACTATTCTATACAGTATAACATATAAAACTACCATCCTATTATTTTATCATCATATTTTACCCATTTAATTTAAATTGGAACAAAATATTTTAATGGCTTTGGTTTGAATAAATTTATACATTTTGTCTTACTAATCCAACATCTTTTATTTGGCAGGTTACTAGCTTTTCCTATTGTGCCATTTAAAATGATAAGGATGAAAATTATTTTATCCCATCAAGAGTCATAACCAAAGATTGAAAATCCTTTTCATTTGTATTTGATATAAGAACAGCTTCTCTGATGTTACCCTGTAATTGAAAATGAACCTAAGTGATAAAGTAGCTTCTTTGACTTGAATATGTCACATCAGACTTCCCTGTTTCTAATATTATGCTTAAACTGGATTGGATTTTTTTTTCCCGGTAGGTGTACTGCTCCGTTAGCAAATTCTCTTTCAGAGAAAACAAGAGACCCAGTAGAGGAAGACGATGAGGAATACAAGATTCCTTCATCGCATCCTGTTTCTCTGAATTCACAACCATCTCATTGTCATAACGTAAAACCTCCTGTTCGGTAAGAATATGGGCAGCTTTTTACCACTTGCATCTGCATAAGCATTATCATTTGTAGTGTTTGTTTTTAAACAATTGATTCACGTGTAGTTCAAAATCCTTGATTTCCAGCTCAAAGCCTTTTCTTCCTATATACCATTTCCTGTATTACTTTTAAAGAAAACTAAAAGATGCAGATTTCTCATTAATCAGGAAGTCATTGTATTTTATCAGTTCTAAGCACGCATCTCATGAAGAAAAATTAGTGCTCAGAAACTGAGGTATTATTTCGACCTCCCTTAGAATTTTTCTCATGATGTAAAGACTAGTATAATTTATATTCATTTTCCTTCTTGATGTGCTTGCTACCTACTTCTATTCAGATTTTGAAGAAGTAGGGGGAAAAATACCAAGTTATTTCCCTTAACTTTTTATTTTCTATCAAGCGCTATTTTACTTTCCTTCGGATCAAATAAGAATGTGAGGAATAATGTTTTTTTTTCCCTTACTTTTGTTTGCATCTTCTCACTTAAATGGGGGTAGTCTTGGTCTTTGACTTGGAAGCCCCATTGAGGTAAATACGAGTTATTAATAATATGTTGTTTGTATCGAAATATTAGTTTGTCTTTGAGTAAAAGCATGAGTTTGCATTTGTATTATTTAATTCATAAACTGAAATCTTATATTTCTGGGTTTGATTGTTTGTTTTACTTGACTGACATATATGACGAACTCAGTACTCTCAGCTTCAAAACTTTCTGAGTCTGGTTTCCTTAGTATATCATTCTTGGGTTTATGCTTGGCACACAGAATAGGGCTCAAGTACTGCTGGTGGCCCTGCATTCCAGCATCTCTCCATGACTAACGGAGGGATAGGTAAGCTGGCAATGACTTCAGTCATCTGTGCCATCTTTACTTAGTGTGCCATTTCCTTTTGAGGTCAAGTCAATCAACTGAAAGCATTTTATAAGTACACTGTTCCATTATTTTCCAATGAAAAGCTAAAAAAAAGTTTTAATACGTTTCTTCAAGTATCTCACTGAGGTAGAAAATGCAGTACTTGGAAAGAGAAGCACATTTTCATTTTCAGCAGATGTCTGTCTAAATAAGTGACCCTGGTTAGAATTATCAACACTCTGATGAATTATTACCCAGAATTATTAACCGTCTATAGTGCAGGACTTTAATTTTTTAAAAGCAAGAATCCAAATACTCCCTGCTTTTGCTGGTGTTTAAATAAGACATTTGTTGATAAAATTGTATCATTGAGAAGACAAAGAAATAACGAGGAGGTAATTTTATATATCAGAAGAACCAAGTAGCCAGTGATGTATTTGAGAACAAAAGATATTCCTTCTCATCAAATATAAGTTGTTACAATGTTCAGTTCTTTGGCTCTTACAAATGTTTAGTAATTTTTAAAAACTAAAGTAGGATGAGCTTTTTTGGTCTCTTCGGGAGTCTTTTTTTCTTTTCATTGCTGGATTAGTGAGGAGTATAATTTATGTTAAATTTTAATTGTTACATCATATTGGATGAGGTTTTTTGTGGCAGAACTCCCAAATCTTGAAAATAAATTTGAATTATAACCATCATTACCATTTTTCTGTTGTTACAGAAAAGTAATAAATGTTGATAATCCCTAAATGTAATTGGAGTGAATTCTTTATCTAATTTGCTCTTGAAACCTGATGGATGAAGTATCCTTATCTCCTCTCCAAAGAGCTCTTTAAGCTTAACACTTCCTTTCCCTGCTTGTATTTTCCCCCTTTGGAACATCAGGAGAAGTGAAGTGTCAATATGTAGAAAAAGTGACACAGTAAATGAATAATTCAATTTAATTTCAGTAAAAATCCATCATTATTAGGAAGATTCAGTATAGGATAACTAGTTTTAAATGAACTATATCTGGCCCCTTAAAGAGAAGTGGCCACCAGAGAGAATAGAAATGAATTTTAGATGATGCATTCTTCTAATATCTATTAAAGTTCCACAATTTCCACCATTACGTATGTACTTTTGCTTTGTTCTAAAAATTCAGAGTAAATCAGAGAAAAGTAAAACGTAAACTCCGATTTCTATAGCTCTCTGTCAGTTGGTTGTTACAGAGCTATATGCTGAAGGCAAAATATGCTCCCTTTCTTCTCTTCCTGCTGCTATCTTCCCGTGGCCCAATTTTAGCCATTGTGTTCATAGGATGATTCCGAAGCATGAATACCAACAATTCGGCTGGGTGCAGTGGCTCACTGCACTTTGGGAGGCTGAGGCAGGCAGATCATTTGCGTCCAGGAGTAGAGACCAGCCTGGGCAACACAGCAAAATCCTGTCTCCACTAAAAAATTAAAAAAAAAAAAAAAAAAAAAAGAAAAGAAAAAATTGGCTGGGCCTGGTGGTGCACACTTGTTATCACCGCTACTTGGGAGCTAAGGCATGGGAATTGCTTGAACCTGGAAGGCGGAGGTTACAGTGAGCCAAGATTATGTCACTGCACTCCAGCCTTTGCAACACACACACAAAACAAACAAAAAAATTTAAAAAAAAACAACAACCCAAGCATACTTTTCTACTAAATAGTACCCTTTACAAACACATTAAAATACTGTACTTGTCATGTACCCAAGGCCTTTGTTAAAGTCATTTTCTGCAGTGTCAGAGGGCCAGAATTTTGTTCTTGGCAGTGGTGAAATAGTATCACAGGCTCCAGTTCTTTGAATATTCCTCAGAATTGTAATGGGATTACTGAGGGTTTAATAATTTTTCTTCTTTTATGGGCTGTATTTTATTTTTATTACAAGGAAATTTTACATTGCAGAAGCAAAAATATGATATTAAATGCTATCAACAAACAATGAAGTCATTGAGACTGCTATATGTTTTTGCCTTGGCACATACTTTTTTTTTTTTAACTTGAAAAACTTGACCAGGTTCTATTGAATTCTTAAACAGAGATATGTTAATTTTACATATGTGCTTAGGTTATCAACAATTTTTGTGGCCCTTGTAATTCTTGGATATAGTTTAAAAAGAGACTGTATTCCTTGAGATATTTACTTCTGCATTTTAAAATAGGGGGTGAGTTACCTTGATATATTATTACTGGTAGTTGTTCCAGAAAAGAAAATTTATGTTCAAACTTTATTAAATGAGCAGAAATACTAGCTCCCTGTACCTCTTGAATTACTTTTAATTGGAAACTATTCTCCTTATATGATTTTACTCTGATCTCTGCTTTAGGTCCTGTGATAATGGTCATTGTATACTGAATGGAACACATGGTCCATCTTCAGAGAAGAAATCAAACATCCCTGACTTAGGCATATATTTAAAGGGTACGTATAGAATATAATTTCCTTTGTGCCGTACATCTTAATGGTCAGAATTTAAAGGCAAAATTCCATGCCCTTGTGCTGAAAATACATTAAGGTTTTGTGTCATCCTCTAGGAGATGTTTTTGATTCAGCCTCTGATCCAGTGCCATTACCACCTGCCAGGCCTCCAACTCGGGACAATCCAAAGCATGGTTCTTCACTCAACAGGACGCCCTCTGATTATGATCTTCTCATCCCTCCATTAGGTTGAAACCTTTAAAAACATTTTAAACAAACCACCCCTCCTTTTCTTCTCTTAATTTCAGAGTTTTCAGGGTCAGAGTTCAGTATAACACAGACTCACTGGGTTGTGAATTTACCTGAAGTTAGAAAGGGTTCTCCAGGTGATGGTGACTCCCAAGTTAATGAGACCATGACTCCATGTAGATGATTAATAGTGTCATAGTTGGGCATCAGTCAGATTTCAAGCAAGTTGTTTCATCCATACTAAATGTAGTCTAAAACACATGAAAGCTTTGTGTTCTAGTAGTTTTGAAGCCATGACTTGAAGTGTTGAGATTTTAAGTATAATAATTCTTAATAAACATGAACTTGCTTTTCTTGCAGCATGAAAGAACCAGTTCCACTTATGCTAATTAAATTATGCAAAATTAGATAGTTGTATGTAGAGAACTGATAATAAATTCTGTTTTATTCTAATCATTACAACTCTTAACACATTCAAAAAAACTCAATTTCCTTGTTTCAAATTATAATATGAAGAATCATCCTATGTATATTTGTGCGTACCCACAGGTGAAGGTACACATAGGTGTGTATGTATGTTGAAGTGGGCTGGTGCCAGTGTCACTGTTAATTTCATTAATTCGGAAGCATCTCACCCTTCTTTTGGAGAAGACAATTAGAATGTCAGCACACCTTGCTTAAGGCTTCACAATAACAAGTCACTGTAACATGAAATAATGTATGATGAAAGTCAATTTATAAGCTTTTCTGAATTGGCTGTTAGGCCACCAAATATACAAAATGAACCTTTTCATTTTCTCACAAGTACCACTGATTAGTATTTTGTTTTGTTTTGTTTATTTTTTTATTATACTTTAAGTTCTGGGGTACGTGTGCAGATTGTACGGGATTATTACACAGCTATACACATGCCATGGTCTCACTCATAAGTGGGTGTTGAACCATGAGAACACATGAACACAGGGAGGGGAACATCACACATTGAGGCTTGCTCTGGGGTGGGGGATCTAGGGGAGGGATCGCAGGGGTGGGGGGATTGGGGAGGGATACCGTTAGGAGACATACCTAATGTAGCTGACTAGAATTTTGAATGACACAATTGCAGTATCTTTTGCTCCTGTTCTCTGTAGTTCAGGCCTTTATTCTCATCTACAGCAATTACAAAAGCCTCCTAACTTTCTTACCTACAGTCTTTCTCTCCCTTCCACTTCTTCCTGCACGCTGGTTTTTGACGTATTACCCAGATCTTCATCACCTGGATAAAGATTGTTCAATAAAGCTTCCTGTGGTGATGTAAAGGATCTGTATATTTGCATATGGATTAAGTGTGACTATAGAACTGACTTTCATTAAATTTAAATAGCTATATGTGGATAGGTGACTACTTTATTTGACAAAGTAGATAGATTTTCCAACCTGTCTTTTTAACTTGACCTTTTTGTGTCTTCTCGTGCATGTAATTTTTTTCTTCGTACTGTTCACTCTCCTTAGAAGATCCTATCCTTGCACTTGATGAATAAATTTTTGGGCTATCTGATATTTCAGGATATCCTGTTCTTCAGTACTTCACTGAATACCACTTGTCTACATTTGTCTTCCCCCATTCAATGCATATGTCTCTCTTATGGGATCAAACACTTTCACCTGTAAATCATACCTATTTATAAGTTTGTTTTTTAGTTCCTTTCATGGAATCTGAGCTCCTTGAGTCAGAGCCTTATAATGTTGATTTTCATGTCATGTATGAGCCTGGCATGGTGCGGTGCCTGATGTTTAAGGGCTGAAAAAAGATTTGAATAAATATGATAATGTAGGAGATTGCTAAAGGTTAAAATGACAGCAAAACTCTCCTGCATCTTCAGATATGTTAATAAGAAAAATATAATGATTAAAGAAATTATTCTGCAAATTTTTCTAAAGCAAGTTCAGTAAATAGTAATATCATTTTTCTTTAAATATGCCTTTATGTTTAAATCATTCAACTTAAAAATGTGAATTTTTATTATTAGAATATGTGTTTGTGTATACCCTGTCTCATTCATAAAGTATTTGAGATAGCTTACAAAACTATATATCTTTTTTTTTTTCCTTAAGACTCAAAGAAACAAAAACTATAAGTAAATAGTAAGGTATGGCAGGGGACAAATAAGTAGATATAAAAGCATGTTTAATATTATGGTTACTAAAGCTGGGAAATATGTAAATGTAAGTAGTGTTTGGGAGCAGAGAAGGTTCTATATTTAGCTGTTCTTCTGTAGCTAAATCTGATAAATTGGAAAATACCATATTTCTCTGCTCTAGGTACATATTATGTATATTTTGATAGTATATCAAATATATAAAACAGCTTAAATAAATTAAAATCCAGTGGAATAAACTATATGGGATAATCTAAACTATTCTGTGACAGTAAATTATATATGTGTCTGATGTGATTTTCCAATTAAAGGCTGAGAACTCTTTTTGTTACACAGAAAATCCTGTTTTGATGGTGTGACTGATAATAATTTTTAGTTCAAACTCTCAGAGTCCTAATATTATAAAGGTTACAAGTGAACTCTGAGCTGTTTCATAACTTACAATGCTGCTTTTAACAAAAAAGCATGCTAGAAAAAGTTTGCGTGTGTGTGTGTGTGTGTGTGTGTGTGTGTGTGTTTCTCTCCAGACTCTCCCACAAAATAATAAGATCCCATTATCAAAGTTGATGAACTGCTGGATAAACCCTGTGAGTGAAATTCTTTATAAGCAGCAAGAGAAAATCAATTACTACTTTTGTTTGATGCTGTGTATTTTGATTAATGAAGTTCTGCTGTTGATCTCGACCTTTCTTTAAATGCAGGTGAAGATGCTTTTGATGCCCTCCCTCCATCACTCCCACCTCCCCCGCCTCCTGCAAGGCATAGTCTTGTTGAACATTCAAAACCTCCTGGCTCCAGTAGCCGGCCATCCTCAGGACAGGATCTTTTTCTTCTTCCTTCAGGTAGGAGGGAAAAGTCAAACAAAGCTATTCACTTAAAGCAAAGGTATTTCCAAGATCATACTATCAAGTAAATGCCAGTGATTCAATAGTCTCTCCCTCCCTAGCAGAACAGAGAAATCCCTGGGTGGTAAGAGTAGCAATTGTGGGTATGTTTGTTTATCAATTGATTGGTTTAATGCCAAAAGATAGAAAAAGCAATAAGGAACTACAGAATGTAGAAATGCTATAGAGATCGTCCGGTCCGGAAACCTCCTTATGTTACTAAATGCAACCCTGAGAACCAGAACTGCTAATGTGTTGGGCTAATAGTAATGGGAACAGTATTTAGACTTTCTGTCCCTATTCCCAATTCAATGTTTTTTGGGCTTTTAAAATTTTACGAGATATGCCCTAGTGTCATAATTTTGTTCAAAACATAAGATTCTTGTAAATTACATTGTTATAACATGAATAGACAAGTTTTTCTGAAATAGCTGCATTTTGTTTTGTTGTGATTTTTTAATGCCTCAGTCTGTCTACTCACAAATTATTGATATTCAATGGTAAACTAATGTAAACTAATTTTTTATATTAGTATATTTTAAAATTTATAAAGATAGAATCTGAAATAAAAATGAAGACTTAATAAACCATCTACTGCAATCGTTAAAATTACCAGGAAAAAGAAAATAAACTGATAGATGTAATCTGCTGATATTAATGAACAGTTCCAGTCTGTCCTGTTAGTGATACTGTGCCCTGAAACCTTTGCCTCTTGGACTTGATTTGGGAAAATATAGGATAAATATGTTCTTTTATTCACAAGTTCCTTACATTTCTGCATGAGATAAATCATGAAAATCTTTAAAAAGTGCTCAGCTTGCCCGGGCACAGTGGCTCACACCTATAATCCCAGCACTTTGGGAGGCCAAGGCAGGTGAATCACCTGAGGTCGGGAGTTCAAGACCAGACTGAGGAACATGGAGAGACACCATCTCTACTAAAAATACAAAATTAGCCAGGTGTGGTGGCTTGTGCCTGTAATCCCAGCTACTCGAGAGGCTGAGGCAGGAGAATTGCTTGAACCTGTGAGGCGGAGGTTGCAGTGAGTTGAGATCACGCCATTGCACTCCAGCCTGCACAACAAAAGCGAAACTCCATCTCAAAAAAAAAAAAAGTGCGCAGCTTGTCTTTTAGCTACCTATATGCCTCCGTGAAAACTTGGAAATCTTTTATCAGTTCCCTCAGTTGTTTATTAGTCATGTCTACCATTAGTTTTTCCTAGTTTTTTTTTTAACTTGGTTTGATAATTTAGAAAGTTTGAAGAGATTTGATAAGACACATCAGTTATGGATATATAACTTAGAGTCCACAGCTTCACTTTCTTAAAGTGATTTATTTTTCAAGAATAATCTTCTGCTTAATTTTTCATCAGTAAATATTGATTGACCCATTGACTGTTTATCCACTGTGATAGATGCCTCCTGACCTCTGGGACCTACGAGTTCACTAGATGCTGCCAATTAAAGCACTAGTATGATAACCCGCTCCAGTCCAAGCAGGAAGTATGGCGTATCAGTCCCTTTTCACACTGCTGTACAGATACTACCCAAGACTGAGTAATTTATAAAGAAAAGAGGTCGTGTTGACTCACAGTTCTGCATGGCTGGGGAGGCCTCAGTAAATATACAATCATGGTAGAAGGCAAAGGGGAAGCAGGGCACGTCTTACATGGCAGCAGGAGCAAGAGAGAGTGAGCAAGCAGGGGAAATGCCAGACATTTGTCAAAAACCAGATCTCATGAGCACTCACTGCCATGAGAACAGGATGGGGGAACCACTACCACGATCCTGTCACCTCCCACCAGTTCCCTCCCTTACACATGGGGATTACAACTCAAAATGAAATGTGAGTGGGGACACAGAACCAAACCATATCATAACTGCTTGGGCTTTTATTCATATAGCTACATGTAAACACAGCTATATTTTGCTATTTTTTTCACTTATTCAAAACTTTGTCCTATATATAGACTTTAACGTAATTTTTAGAACAATGAGTCATTCTAAATCTCAGTTACTTCAACTTCCTGATGCTAAGTTCAGGATAGTTTCTGGCTATCCTGTCACCTTTTATATCTGTAACTTTTAAGCCCCAGTAGATGAAACATTGATGTGGCTTTTTTGAAAAATAAAGTCAAGCTTTCCAAGGGCTATAATAGAAGAGAACATTTTACACAAATACACACTTCTACCTGTTTTGTCTTAAGAATTAATTGTAAAAGGTTTTATTTTATCTTAATTATATTGTTCATTGCCTTTTACATAAAATCTTTATAAAGAAACCCCTCAAGATTAATTGCTAAAAAAATTACCAGTTTAAAATGAAAATGTCTCCTGTTAGCTAAAATGCAAGTTTTTAAACTGTCTTATTTATTTTATAGATTTGCCTGTTTTGTGTTTACTTGGCTTCCAGGGAGCTCAACACAGTTATCCTTAACCTAGAGTGTCAGGCTAGCGTGGGGGTCAGGGCAGTGTCTTTCAAGCCTGTTGACTCTCTCGATCTACATTAATACATGGACGTTTTCTAATTCTGTTCCTAATGATGTTGACATCCCTTATAACAATTATTTCTTAAAAAAAAAAAGCAACTTTTTTTTTCCTTTTCCAATCTTTCATATCATTTACATGACAAATTTCTAGTCTGGTACCAGATCCTTTATGACTTATCTTTTTCCTTTTTTTGAGACAGGGTCTCGCTCTGTTGCCCAGACTGGAGTGCAGTGATGCGATCTCGGTTCACTTCAACCTCTACCTCCGAGGTTCAAGTGATTCTCCTGCCTCAGCCCCCTAAGTAGCTGGGATTGCAGGTGTGCACCACCCCACAACCAGCTAATTTTTTATATTTTTAGTAGAGACAGGTTTTCATCATGTTGGCCAGGCTGGTCTTGAACTCCTGACCTTATGTGATTTGCCCACCTCAGCCTCCCAAAATGCTAGGATTACAGACATGAACCACCTCATCTAGCCCCTTTATGACTTTCATTGTCACAATTATTTTGATTCAAATTTAAAGCCATGTATATTAGCTTTCCTCCTTTTCAAAAGAAATATTTTAATATTTTTATGCTATTACGTAATATAGAGCATAAAGGTTTTTTGGCTTATAAATCAGCATTTGAGTATTGTTTTCAAAGTATTTAATACATTATACTATCTAAAGAAATGTAAAAGATTCTCAATAGCGTTCTTCTCCCTAAGAATTGACTTTAAAAATATGCTACAAATGCTAAAGTTTAATTCAGTATTTTAGAACCATAAGAGGTAAATAAAAATAACTGCTAAATTTAAACAAACTCTGTGAGCATTTTACTGTTGTTTTCGTTGTTCAGTCTGCGAAATCTTAGTCTGGTGTAATCATACATCTTTTCTGAACATTATTGAGATTTGGTTTCCTGAGGAAATAATTGTTTCTAATTAAAGACAAATGATAGGTGTCTTTGGAAGAGAGGTTGAATTTTCTCATGATATTTTACTAAGTACCTAATCAAGCCTACATTTTCATTCCAGCATTCAGTGCCCTGCACAGTTGGGCCAGGTTCAGCTTTTCAGCCTCATAGCTCATTGACTTCTATATAGTAGTGATTGTCAAACTGCAGTGTCCTATGTGTCTACAAAAGGGCCTCAGGACTCTTGTAGGATCAAGGGGGCAAGGCAAGCAGAGGCAGGGCTCTCATTCTTCTTTTATCTCTTTTCTATTTTAGGCTTTCATGCAGGATTTCTTTTGGCAGAATAGTAATGCCTATAGCTGTACATGAGCCATCAATTTTGGGCAGGCCAATCATATCTTAACAAAACCTGAAGTCCTCAACAAAAGCTTTACACTTTTTAGTCTCCAATCCCAAGGCTACCGCTGGTGTATATGTGCTTTTTTCCATATTACAAAAAAGTACTTCCTTTGTGCTGGTGGATTCAAGTAGGCACCCGCCCTCTACTTGGTGCCAGGGTCTGGGCTCAAGGAATAAAGAAAAGGCAGTATGTATGTCCTGCTCATAACCAAAGCTAGGTGTCTTTGTGCAGTACACAAAATACAATGTTTTTGTCAGTCCTTACGCTACCTTTCTTTCGCTGTTTCTCTAACCTGTAATCTCGTTTGAAGATCTTATCTAATCTTAAATTCACAGTTCCACTCTGAAAGCTAGCCAAATTGACTTTATTAAAGATAAATGAAAGTTTTATTTTTGGATCCAGAAATGTAACTGCATAAGTAAAATAAGAAGAAAATTGGATGTAGATGAGAGTTGTCTTCCATTACAGTATTTGGGAGAGAATTATATTTTTCCAAGTCATTTCAGAGGTAGGAGTAAGTGTTAATGGGAAGTGTTAAGAATGAAAATTTCATTCATCCTACACAGAAGTTTCCTAAATCGTGAACAATTGTTCTATCTTGGGTGTAGTGAGTTATCTGACACTGGGGTATTTAAATCAGTGGTAGATCATTACATGCTAGAGATGTGAACAGGATCTAAAGTAAGAGGGCAGCAAAGAGGGGAGAACTTTGTTTCACCCAAATGGCTCTTCAAACCCCTTCTAGCAATTAGTTTCTGCTTTGATACACTCTTATTAAAATCTGGGGGATAACTGATAAATCTTCCAGGTGGTTTATGGACAGCCAGGGAGGGAAATTTGCCATTGTTTTAATTATTTAATTTTATTTGCCTCTTTTTTTACACTTGGCAAAAATTTGGAAGTGTTTCAGATAGTGAAGAAAAAAAGAATTAAAAACTTCCCAGGTCGAGTACTGTGGCTTGTGCCTATAATCCCAGCACTTTTGGAGGCTGAGGCAAGCGGATTGCTTGAGCTCAAGAATTTGAGACCAGTCTGGCCAACATGGCAAAACTCTGACTCTACAAAAATATAAAAATTAGCCAGATGTTGTTGGCTCACACCCGTAGTCATAGCTACTTGGGAGACTGAGGCACGAGAATGGCTTGTGCCTGCGAGGTGGAGGTTGCAGTGAGTCAAGATTGTGCCACTCCACTCCAGCCTGGGCAGCAGAGCAAGACTCTCTTTAAAAAGAAAAAAATAAATCCATATCCGCCTCCTAAAGATAACCATTGATAGATACCCTTCCTTTTTTCCTTTTTTTTTTTTTTTTTGCCTATGAGTGTGTAAGTTCACATGTAAAATTTGTTTCTCTTAATATATGCTATTTATAACCTTTTTCCAATTAATATGTTATGAGCATTATATATAATTGTTAAATATTTGTACACAATATAATTTTTACTATATTTCTTTTTTAAGGAGCAAACTGTTTCCTCCCAGTTTTACCTTAGTTTTTTATAATCTCTCAAATAAGTATTAAATTTTCAGTTTTGCAGTACCATACTATAAATCACAAGCAGTAGTACTTTGCCTTTTAGAACAGATTAATCTCTGTGTGTATACATTTATTTCTCAAACATCTACTACTATATAAATGATACAGTGGCGGTGATAATTTCAGTTTGGGTGCTCCATCCTGTGGATATAAAATTTTCCTTTAGTTTTTGAAGAATTTATTTTAGAAAAGCTTTATTGCTTTTCAAAATTTTCTTATCAGGGGACAGTTAGTAATTATTGTACTCTGTGTAGCAATTGTGTTATATCTAATGTCTTTCCCTTTAAAATGAAGGCTTCCAACATTATAATTTGCTTTAGAGAGCCCAGTTTACCCTGTGCCTGACAATTAGCAAACTTAGGATATGATGCAAGATAGAACATGATAATGATTCCAAACAGAACCATAAGAAGGTATTCTTGCTATTTATAATATTTTTAGTGTATTTAATACCTTTTAAATAATATCGTTTAATGGAAGAATCTAGTAAAGTGGTATATTTTGTAGTATATCTATTTATGGCTCTGAACTATATCAAGAGTTTACTTTTTAACCTTAAATAAATAGATGATTTATTTAAGGTTAAAATAAATAACCTTATTTATTTATTTTAAATAAATAAATACACTTAAGTGTATTTGACAAACCTATAAATTTCCCCTAAATATATAAGCAAGTGTATATATTGTAAAAGAAAATTCATCATCTGACTTAATATCAGGGCATTTAGAGTCCACAAGAACCTAAAGTAAATTTTATCACATATTTAATTCAAAATCTTTGGGAAATTTCAAAATTTATGCTGAAAATTTATTTGTTTCCTTTGGTTTATTTAACAAACCAAAAGATCAACATTTATCTCATGCAATTTATCTTCTCATCCCTTTCTAAAAATTTCTCAGCAAAATTAATGGAACTGGACTATCAATTCTTCAGTTATTGAAAACTCAAAATCTAAGAGTTATTTTAATCTTGAAATTAATGAAAACAAGTGAAAGAGCCTTGTCTAAGTCAAAGAGTCCTCAGCAAAGCCGATAATTAGTATACTCTGAAAAAGGTGGAAAAATAAATAATTAATGGCTTTAAATCCTGCCTTACATTAACCAATCAAAAGTTAATATGAAAATAGGCAATATTTAAGCATGTATTTTCATCTTAAGTAATCAAATTCTTCCATATTATTAATGTCTAATGGGAGTAGAAGTTAAAACAATGAAATACAATTGGGTCTTCTTTAATATTTACAGTTTTTGCTTTACATTAGCAATTCAGGTTTCACTGATTTTGAATTTGTGACCAATCTGAATTTGTGTGGATTTATTTTTGGTAGTTAAAAGTAAATATTAAGTGCAACCTATTTGCCAAGAGTGTTCTAGGTGCTATGTTGGA
Source organism: Cacajao melanocephalus (assembly GCA_963573385.1). NCBI lineage: Eukaryota > Metazoa > Chordata > Mammalia > Primates > Pitheciidae > Cacajao > Cacajao melanocephalus. Next base: position 67,059 of record CAUYLG010069635.1, on the reverse strand, counting down.
GTTAGGGGGTATAATTCAAACATGAGGAGTAAGACAAGATCCCTTTTCTCAGAAGAATTAGTGGCATTTTCAGAGATACTGACAACATAAAAGTGCTACGAGAAGAAAGCAGAGGAGCCTGAGGTGGGAGTGATAGCTAGATAAATTATTAGTGAACCAAGGTTTTTGGATGTAATGTTTGTCTACTCAAAAAAGGAATCAATTATCTAGGCATTTAAACCCATATACTGTGAACTTTAAACCAGTTGGGTTTATGGTATTAATGATTTAATACAGCAACACTGACAAAATCTCTTTTTCTCCCTTTAGTTCCAGTTAGTAAATACCATATTTTTTACTATTTCAGATGCCCTGTCTCTGACTGCCATGGTGGTAAATTATCATATTTTACTGTGTATTCAAATGTTAATTACTCAATGGCATAATTTTTAACAGTTGAATTTACTATTTAGTAAGACAACTAACAACATTGATGTTTAGCCTAGGATGCCCAATATAACAATAAGCACCTTGTACGTGCAGAAGATTTTATATACACAAATTTATTTAATCCTCACAAATCTGAAATTTCAGGTTTTACAGATTTTGTATGCCCAATGTTAGAAGGATCAAGTGATTTGATAATACTCTTATAGGGAGGATCGAAATCCATAGTTCTTTTTGTTTGTTTGTTTGTTTTGTTGGGTTTTTTTTGCTTTTATAGAACACTTTCTATACATTGTATGGGTTGGATTGGGACAGAAAATAAAATTTAGAAGCTGTTTTTTTATTGTCAACAATCTTATAATTAAATAAGATATTTGCAAAATATAAATATAAAACCAGTCGTCTTTATTATCTGGAAATAAATGTGAAGAGCGTATTTAAGCAAGTGATGAATAAATTAGAAAATATGCAGGTAGTAGAAAATGGTTAATATCAGTCATGAATTTAATTTTATAATTTATTTTTGAAAGCTGTAATCTTCACAAAATAATTCTAGAATTTTTTCTTCAATCAACAGAGATCATCCTTTTAATTTGAAACTTGTTTTTGTTTTTAAGATCCCTTTTTTGATGCAAGTGGCCAAGTTCCTTTGCCTCCCGCTAGAAGATTACCAGGTGAAAATGTCAAAACTAACAGAACATCACAGGACTATGATCAGCTTCCTTCATCTTCAGGTGAGTTGGCTAAAAACAGTAATAATAATAATATCTTATTGTTATTATGGTGCTTTCTGCTTTTCAGAGCACCTTCTTATTCATTATATAATTTAATGAATCTACCTAAGAAAGTATTTTTTATCATCTTTGCATTTTGCTTATAAAACTGGCATTGTGAAAGGAATAGCTACAAAACTGCCTCATAGGAGAGAAAAATAGCAAGCTTAGTATTATCTTTGATCAGTCAGTGGAGCTACTTCTTTGATTTGAAATGTATTTATTATCTAACTTTCATTTTTTCTTAGATTTGGGAAATGGGGAAAACCTCTTTGTATGTTGAAGTGCTGTCTTCTTTCTCCATTAAGACAGAAATCTCTTTAGAATTAATACTAGCACCAAACTATTCATTTTCTTAGCTTATTTAGGGCTACCAACCAGTGCTCCATTGCCAGCCATCAAATAGAAGGATGTAGCATTTTTGAAAATACAAGTCATACTCATAAGCAATAATAATGGAATGCTGCTGCTTTGCTTCTTGAGGAGGCTTTCCCTGAACATATCAAAATGGCTCCCCTGTCTTCTACAGTCATTTTCTTTCCCTTTTTGCTTTTTCTTCATAGCACCTGTCACTACCTAAAATTTTATTATTCCGCCATTTGCTTGATTGTTGGTTATCTGTCTCATCTACTAAAGTATTAACACTTTGAAGACAAGAGTGTTATTTGGTTCACTGCTTGTCCTAGTCAGTTCAGGCTACTATAGCAGAATACTGTGACTGAATTGCCTAAACGGCAAATATTTATGTCTCACGGTTCTGGAAGCTGGGAAGTCCAAGGTCAAGGTACCAACATTCAGAGTCTGGTAAGGGCCCTCTTCAGGGTTCATAGATAATTGCCTTCATACTGTGTCCTCACAAGGGCAAGGGAGTGCTCTGGGATCTGTTTGATAAGGACACTAATCCCTTTCATGAGGGAGTCACCTGCATAATCCAGTCATCTCCCAAAGGCTTCCCCTCCAAATACCATTACAACAGGGATTAGGTTTTAATATATAGATTTGCAGAGAAGAGGGCACAGACATTCAGTCCATAGCATTGCTTTATCCTCAAGTGTCCAACAGAGTGCCCAGCATACGTTTCTTAGATGGATAGTTGGGGAGGGAGGGAGGGAGGGAGGGATGGATAGATGGATGGATGGATGGATGGATGGATGGATGGATGGATGGATTTGAGCGGACATATAGGCAAAAGGAAGGAAAAATAGCTGATGTCCATATTAAACTAACTGCATATATCTGATAAGCAATATTTTTGTCTTGTATTTGTAAATATCAGAAGTTTTCCTCTACGAAATTTTGTCTTATTTCAAGATTTGTTTTTTAAAGATAAAACTTCAGTTCATAGAAGATTTGCTAATAGTAATAGCAATGCATTCTGAAACTTCTGAATCAAGATAATGAGCTGTTTTGAGAATTGTCAGTATGGTAGTTCTTATGTGCTCGATGCTGTGTATGGGAGATGCAGAAATCCCTGTGTAGTTTTATATATATATATATATAAATATATAATTTTTTTTCTAATTTTACTTCAGATTCTAGGGTACATGTGCAGGTCATGCAGGGTTATTGCATAGGTGCCTACATAACCAGGTGGTTTGCTGCCTCTATTGCCCCTTCATCTATATCCGGCGTTTCTCCCCATGTTATCCCTTCCCACCCTCCCCCGACTGCCACTGCTGCCGCTGTTCCTCCCCAACCCGCCCTCCACTGCCCCCAGTGTGTGATGCTCCTCTCCCTGAGTCCACATGTTCTCATTGTTCAGCATCCGCCTGTGAGTGAGAACATGCAGTATTTGGTTTTCTGTTCTTGTGTCAGTTTGCTGAGAATGATGGTTTCCAGATTCATCCAAGTCCCTACAAAGGACATGAACTCATCATTTTTTATGGCTGTGTAGTATTCCATGGTGTATATGTGCCACATTTTCTTTATCCAGTCTATCATTGATGGGCATTTGGGTTGGTTCCAAGTCTTTGCTACTGTAAACACTGCTGTAGTGAACATACATGTGTATGTGTCTTTATAATAGAACAATTTATAGTCCTTTAGGTATATACCCAGTAATGAGATTGCTGGGTCAAATGGAATTTCTATTTCTAGATCCTTGAGAAATCACCACACTGTCTTCCACAATGGTTGAACTAATTTACACTCCTCCAACAGTGTAAGAGTGTTCCTATTTCTCCACATCCTCTCCAGCATCTGTTGTCTCCAGATTTTTTAATGATCACCATTCTAACTGGCATGAGATGATACCTCAATGTGGTTTTGATTTGCATTTCTCTAACGACCAGTGTTGATGAATATTTTTTGGTATGTTTGTTGGCCTCGTATATGTCTTCTTTTGAAAAGTGTCTGTTCATATCCTTCGCCCACTTTTGATTGGGTTTGTTTGTTTTTTTCTTGTAAATCTGTTTTAGTTCTTTGTAGATTCTGGATATTAGCCCTTTGCCAGATGGGTAGATTGCAAAAATCTTTTCCCATTCTGTTGGTTGTCGGTTCACTCTAATGATTGTTTCTTTTGCTGTACAGAAGTTTTATATGTTTTAATACTTGCATATAACTCAGGAAAGCATAGAAAATCTTTTTAATCTTTTCCAATTTTGACCAGTATTCTTACCAGTTTATTTCTAGTCATTCTAAGATCTCATATATATTCAAGAGTAGCCTGTAATTCCAGTCAAAATAATTTGATGACAAAACATGAAAATCAAGAAAGGCAGACAATGTCTGATTGCTTCTGTATAACATAAGGAAGCATTTTTTTTTTTGAGACAGAGTCTCACTCTTATTGCCCAGGCTGGAGTTGAATGGCGCAATCTCAGCTCACCGCAACCACCGCCTCCCAGGTTCAAGTGATTCTCCTGCCTCAGCCTCCCAAGTAGCTGGGATTACAGGCATGTGCCACCACGCCCAGCTAATTTTGTGTTTTTAGTAGAGACTGGGTTTCTCCATGTTCGTCAGGCTGTTCTGGAACTCCTGCCCTCAGGTGATCTGCCCACCTCAACCTCTCAGAGTGCTGGGATTTGTAGCGTGAGCCACCGCCCCCGGCCAGAGAAGCAATTTTTTATAAAGAAAGTAGCATTAAAATAAAACTTTGAGCTAAGTGCTATGACTGATTTAAAATAACATATTCAATACCACCAACTCTGGATTAAAAGAAACATATACTCTAGTTATGGGAAAAGTCGTAGCCAAAACACAGTGTTTTCACAGCTTCTTTACAGTTTGCTCCGTAATAAGTGGGTGTTGTAGAGCCCAGAGCAACATCATTCACATATATGATTTCAAGCAGTATGAATCCCGATTAGCGTTACACTAGAAATGTCTGGAAGAACTTCAAATCACAAACCTTGTTGAAATATCCCCAAATAGTTATTTGCCAGAAGCCTGAACTGGCTTTTACCTAAGTAGTAAAAGAGTCCTGACTATTACTGTGAGGGCTCCAGCTAGCTGTAACAGCAAGTATTTCAATCTGCTCCCTAAACTTCTCTACAAACACAGTCAACCACAGAAAATAAGATACTTTTTTCCAACAGATGTTTGTTCACATACAGCTCACAGGCTTACCTGTTTATTTCACATTGGCAGAGAGACTGAGCTTGCCTTCTGGATGAGGTCTTTCCATTCAGCACTTGAGACTGAATGCATATGTGCCTTTAGAATTCTAATAGCTCTTATTTTGCAGTAATTAATCTGTTTTTATTAAGGCCTTTTTAAGATGACCAAATAGGGGTTCTGGTATGGTTGCTATACCTTATGAATTCAACTTCTATTATCACTTGTAGCTGTCTAAATAATTGATAGTGACTTATTTATGGACAGGCTTTCTATGAAAAGTATATTTCTAAAGAATGTTAAAATGTAGTTTCGCTGATTTTAAAGTATCTCTTCCCTGTTTTCTTATTTAAAAAGTATGTCTGCATGTATCTGTATGTCTACATATATAAATAGCCTCAGAAATGTTTATTCCCCCCAAAGAAAATATTGTATAGTTTTATTAAAGTTTTTTAAGTGTATAATTGAAATTTAAATGTATGAACATGCCGTAGGTGGTCCAGATATAAGAGGATCTTACCAGCCCATGTTAAATTCACAGATACCTGTACATAGGACAGACATTTTTGCTAATAATCTGCTTGTTTCTTTACATGGATGTATTATTCATGTGGGGCTCATGTCTGTTCTATCTATATGTGAGGTTTTACAGATTTCCCAGTTTGCTTTTCTCTTGTTGTAAGACATATTGTGCTACAGTTTGAATACCATTCTTTAAAAACTCTAAAAGGCTTGTGCTAATGAAGTGCAGCATTCACTCTTGAGGTGATTTTTCATATTCTTGGTGTTTAGAAGGAAGTTCAAGGTAACACTTGAAAACAATGCTAAATTTTAGCACAACTCAAATGTGTTTAAAACCATTCAAAGACTTATATTGCGAAATAAACCATTCTCATCATAAAATAAAGGAGATCTCACTGTAAAAGGAATTAATTTCAATACTACTATTAGTTTACTAGCTTACAGGAGAATTGATGGGATGTTGAATAAATTTCATGTTGTCAATCATTTATCTTAAGATCTCAATTGGAAATCATGGCTTCACTTCACACAAGAGTTAGAATTTTGAGGTAGATTATGTGTCTGTAAGATTTTATGTTTCAACAAAGAAAATGGCAATGTTGAGTTTTCCCACAGTTCAGCTACATGAAATACTGGGGCTTACATGCAGCAAAAGTTTGGAAGCCAGAGAACCTAGTTTTTCTAGGTTATTTAATACTAGATTTTCCTTACAAATCTAATATTAAATAACCATTTTCTGGATGTGTTTAAAACATTGTATATGAAAATTTTGTTTGTAATTTAATTTATGAAATCATGTCCTTCTATAAGTAGGCAATATTTCTTTTTTTTTTTTGGAGACAGAGTCTCACCCTGTTGCCCAGGCTGGAGTGCAGTGGCGCACTCTTGGCTCATTGCAACCTCTACCTCCCAGATTCAAGTGATTCTTGTGCCTCAGCTTCCTGAGTAGCTGGGATTACAGGCACCCACCATCATGCCTGGCTAATTTTTGTATTTTTAGTAGAGATGGGGTTTCACCATGTTGGGCACACCGGTCATGAACTCTTTACCTTGTGATCTGCTGGCCAAGGCTCCCAAAGTACAGGGATTACAGTTGTGAGCCACTGCACATGGCCATCATATTTCTATGGTGGCAGTAATTAAACTATGACCTATGGCATAAAAATGAGTCCCAGAATTAATCCAACTTCTAGTAGAATAACAAAGTTATTATGATGTATTTGAGATTTCATTTGTTCATTGATTATTTATTTTCTGATTCTGTTATTGCTATAGTTGAGAAGGTCAGTAGTCTAAGAATTTTGATGTCTATCCCAAGAATTTTCACTAGTTTACTAAGTAAATTTAGAAATTATGCTTCAGATAATATGTACAATATTATTTTATCTAATTAAAATTTGTTGTTTGTTAAGCATTTACTATAGTCCTAATGCTTTGCTACGTATTTTAGATACAGATATATACATTCTATATAAGTTAATATTATATATAATTATATTTATATAGGTATACACTAAAATATAAATATTCATGTTATTTTATTTAATGTATACTTTATATTATCTATAATTATTGTATGTTTAATATTTTTATACAAATATATGGTTAGATAAATATAAATCAATGTGTTCTTACTGTGTAATGTAGAAAGAGACATAATTTTATTTCTCATAACCACTCTGAAATAGATATTTTATTTTTATTTTTATATTTTTGAGATTGAGTCTTGCTCTGTCACCCAGACTAGAGTGCAGTGGTGCAATCTTGGCTCTCAACCTCTGCATCCTAGGTTCAAGCAATTCTCCTGTCTCAGCCTCCCAAGTAACTGGGACTACAGGTGCATGCCACCACACCCAGCTAATTTTTGTATTTTTAGTAGAGACAGGGTTTCACCATATTGGTCAGGTTGGTCTTGAACTCCTGACTTTAGGTGATCCACCCACCTCAGCATCCCAAAGTGCTGGATTACAAGTGTGAGCTACTGCTCCCAGCTTGAAAGAGAGTTTATTAATGTCAACTTATAGCAGAAGGCAGGACACAGCAATGACTAGTAACTAACTCAAGCTACTGCAGCAAGTATCAACCTGATAAAATTTTAATCAGTTCCAGTTTTCTAGAAGTTTGTTAATAAAGTTTATGTTGTTATCCCATCAGCATGCCAAAAGTAAGTTAGAAAAAAATGTACACATGCATATCACAAGAATTGGTAAACTGAGTTTGGGAATGTTGAGCGGTAAAATCATAATAGTGATGGAATAGTAGTGATGACAGAGAAATGGAGGGTTTTAGAAATAGTAAAACTGTACTACAGATTCCGAAATATGGATTCTGACATTTTTCACATGACCTTAAGAAAACCACTCACTATGTGCTACCTATATTTTCCACATGAGCAAAATCAATCTCTGGTTCTCAGTCTTAGAGACCTGCACTGCTAAGGCCTCTGAGAATAGCAGAGGAGATCTGAGACTATTTTGTTGTTGGTGGTGGTTTTCCTAATTATGAACGTATTATACTTACATTGGAAGATAAAAGGAAATTACAGATAAAATAATAAAAGGCAATTGCTTATAACCCTGTCCTCAATAAGGAACATTATTGCCATTTTCAAGTACAACCTTCTAATGTTTTGTCTATGCGCATTTCCACTTAAGATCTTAAGATCATATTAAATATGCCAATTCTGTCTCAATTCCATTCAAGTATTATAAGTATTTTACTGCATCGTTTTTAAAAATAAATGCCATTTTAAATTATTGTATGATAGTCCAGACACTATTTTTAACATTTTGAAAATCTAACAGAAACCATAACTTTATACGCAAGAAAAGTTTCGCATTAAATGTCTTTGCTGTTATCTAGAAATATAGAAGCTCAGTGTTATATTTAGTGTTGAACATGATTCAGTATAATAGAAAATCAGAAAATGTATTCATCAATACAATAGCATTTGCTTATTAGACATATCTTTCAAAATACAGACAAAAACCAACCCAATCTTTAGATGATGAGAGTAATAAAGCTTTTTGTGACCAAATAATTGACAGCCACTGAAATGAAATATTCTCAATTCTTGTATATGGAGGTTATGTAGATACACAGCCGTGTGTCTCACTTAAACAAAAAATTATGGTGTGCCTATGGCCTTTTTTTTTTTCCTAATAAGATTTCTGTCCCCCAGCAATAATGAAAGTTTAATATTACAGATGTGCTTAGTAGAGGTGGAGATACAGATATATCTCTATGTACTATGGCTCTTTGGAAGGCCATAAACCATTTTAGCATCTAAATTTTTTTTTCCATGCCACAAGAACCAATGATTGCTGCCTCTTAGAATGTATGACCTAGAGTAATCATTCTAGGTATTATTCCAACCATGTTATCATGCTAATTCCCATGCCATCCAGAACTTCTCTGTCTGTCACTCTCTTGTTTCATATGCTCAGAAAAGGAAAACTGAATCAAGATTTACTCCTAAACCAGGGCTTCTCAAATCTTTCTTTCTCAAAGAGGAGTTTACAGTGAACAACACAAGGACGGGGCATTAAGTAAATGAGGACAATACTTAGTTTTTTAGTGTAAGACATTCTCTCAAAGTCTGTTTTATCTCAAAAATGTACGCAAACTTTATATTTTGCTCCTTAGTGTATCTGTATTCATATCGGTGTTTTAAAATATTAATGACCTTATATCCTTTAATAAAATTGGTACTCCAGAAGATGAACTACTTGTATCCTGTGGCTCACATTCTTGTACTTATTTGATACTGTTGCAGTTACTCATAAGAGTTCAAAAATAACCGTGAACATGGATGGTAGCACTAGAACAAATACATGCTCTTCCAAAATAACTATTTTTAAGGATGATATGTATTCAAGTACAGAAACTCCCTAGGGCTGATAAAATTTATAGTTATTTCAGTGTGCTCCCAAACTGCAATATAATAAATTTTAGGGGACCAGAAGATAGTTTCATCTTCATTTCGTTGCTTTTTTCCACTATCTTACACATTCAAAAGTGCAAAAGTAAATAAGGACCTGGTATAATCCATTTTTAGATATTGTGAAAAGAAAAGCGGAGAAAGTGAAGCCTGCTTCTGAGCTTTGGGAAGAGATAAAAAGAGTGATTGGTTCTAAGCAGTTTGCTCTAATGGTCAGCATGGAAATGATCACCTCCTCCCATCTTTTTAACAGCTTCCACTGCAAGTTGGGGTTGCACCAGAGCTTGCTTTTTAATACTCTGCTAGAAGGCTTTCTGTAGAATCAGATACTCACAACAAATTTTGTGTTCTTTCTTCTTTCACACTTCTCGGGCATTCCTGTTAATTTATAGTAATTGCTGGTCTATAGCATTTGAGGATAGCAATTATCATTATAAATATGAATTCATTGTCTTTTATCGTTAATGGTCTACTCAGTCCATACCCTGTATATTACATTAATTTTCATACTACCTGATTGAAAAGTGATAAATAATCGCTCTAAACACAGATACATAAAAATAGATTTGGAGAATGAGAATTGTGAAAGTAAATTGCTTAGCCCAAGATCTTAGCGGCCAAACTGAGATTTAAGACTTAATTGCCAATCATCCTATTTATTAGAGGCATTCCTGTCTGTCATAGTATTCATCCCACTTGTATACACAGCTGTTCTTTTCAAACACGCCTGGCATTCATGTGCCCATCTTAGCATTCTGGACAGACATGACAATATTAAAAATCTCCTAGAAAATTACCTGTAGAAAACAAGGTAATTGTTTTCTAAATCTAGTACTTTCCTATGAAAATCTAGGTACTTTTCTCATCTAAAAGTGTCTCAGAACAGACACGACTTAAATGTGTGAACTTTTTTGGTAATTGATTAAAGGAAAGCTTTCAAGTATTTCTAATAGTTTTTGAAAACGATTAAAAGCAAAACGTAATTTATTGTCCAATCCTGTATGACATAATGAAAATACTTAATAGGAAAATAAATGGAACTACAAATTATACTAAGAGATGTAATTTAGCAGATGGTAATTATTTGCGATGTTTAATTTCAGATGCAAGAAACAGTATAGATATTAGTAAGAACCAGAAATTGTTGTGTTTTTTTATATGGGTACTTTAATATACAGTGTCTACAGCTGTAATATTTTTTAAAACTGGACACTATGCTACAAAAAAGGAATAATTAAAGATAAGCCTGTCATCATGGCTGGGCGCAGTGGCTCACACATGTAATTTCAGCACTTTGGGAGGCCGAGATGGAAGGATTACTTGAGGATAAGAGTTCGAGACCAGCTTTGTCAACATAGTGAGCCTTCACCTCATTAAAAAAAAAAAAAGACATCCTATTTGATGTGGAAATAAATACATTTATCCTAGAGGCTTCTGTTTTAAGTATGTTATATTGATATTGCTAGAATTGTGTATAGGATGATGTTTTTACAAGTTACCTTTCTAAATCAAAAGATGTATGATGTTTTTCTCATGGAAACATCATACATCTTTTGATTTAAAAAGGAAAAATGTTAATACATTGGATCAGCTTTTATTATTTAAATTTATTATTATTGAAAATATCAGCTTACAATATCTCCGGAAGCCATTGGGAAAGTTGCTGAGGCAGCAGAAGTGGGGAAACAAGAGGGGAACATTAAGCATGAGACACTGGGTTTTAGCCTCACATCACCATTCACTTAACTGTGTCCTTGAATTTATTGTTTGGCATTTGTCAGTGGTCTAGGAGAAAGGTATTAAATATTGTTGTCTGGATAGTCCTAAATCCATAAGTATGTTTCACGACATAAAGTTGACATTTTTAAATGAATATATGGTCCAGGTGCAGTGGCTCATGCCTGTAATCCCAGCACTTTGGGAGGCTGAGGTGGGTGGATCACTTGAGGTCAGGAGTTCGAGACCAGCCTGATCAACATGGTGAAATGCCATCTCAACTAAAAAAATACAAAATTAGCCAGGCATGGTGTCGCATGCCTGTAATCCTAGCTACTTGAGAGGCTGAGCCAGGAGAATTGCTTGAACCCAGGAGGTCGAGGTTGCATTGAGCCAAGACTGTGCCACTGCACTCCAGCCTGGGCAACAAGAACAAAACTCAATCTCAAAAAAAAAATACCAAAAAAACAAAATGTATACATGTATATGGAGAGAGAGAGTGTGTGTGTATGTGTGTTTGTGTGTGTGTGTACATATTTGTCTAGGCTTTTGAGATACAGTGCGGTACATAAACCAGGAAATACATGATGAAACTGCCCTGTCAAGTTAGCTAGCTCATGATCTGGGACCTGTGTGAGATGGTGGCATATAATTATTTCTTTTTTCTCTTGAGGTTGCTGTCAATTCATGGGTACCAGTGTCATCAGTTTAAATTTAAGGGACTATTATCACCAAGGGACTGATCTGGAACTCAATTCTCTACTCCTATTATTTCTTCTAGGTTTGCTTTACGTTCGAATCTGTATAAAGTGTTTGAGCAAAGCACTGAGTTTACTTCCATTCAACCTATTGACTAACAGTGAAGTCAAAGCATCTACTATTTTCTTTTTTCTCCTAGCATCAGCAAGGCACAGATTATTAACTTGAAGAATCAGCTAGGAGGATGCTACAGAGCATCTGTTTTAGAGTAGTTCTGCTGTGACATGGATGGGATTCAGGACATGCGGGGACATGGTACAGTGGACATCTGTGAGCTTGTGAACGTAGTTTCCTCTCATAGAAACCTCCCAAGATTGTTCCTCTGGAGAACCATCAGCCAGAGCCTGTGCTGTAGTAGAGTGTGAACTGTATTGCTAAACAAAGTGAAAACATTCCTTTTTTAGATAGTTATTCTGATTTTTTTTCTTTCTATATCTCTCTGACCACATATGGCTTGAATAATCAAATGTGGAATAGAGAAGGAAATGTGTAAATTTCTCAGTGGAACTACCAACACACTCTACCTTAATTTTCTGTTGTTCAAAATGAGGATAATACTACCTATCCCACAATAGTATGGAAAATGGGGGAAAAAAATTTATTTATAAAGAAAACAAGAAATAATGTTTCCATAGGAAATGAGGTAATACTATTATGTGATCATGGCTTCCTTTTTATCTCACTGTTTAAATGGTTTCTTTCTTTAAAAATGTGCACAGACGGTTCACAAGCACCAGCCAGACCCCCAAAACCACGACCCCGCAGGACTGCACCAGAAATTCACCACAGAAAACCCCATGGGCCTGAGGCAGCATTGGAAAACGTCGATGCAAAAATTGCAAAACTCATGGGAGAGGGTTATGCCTTTGAAGAGGTGAAGAGAGCCTTAGAGATAGCCCAGAATAATGTTGAAGTTGCCCGGAGCATCCTCCGAGAATTTGCCTTCCCTCCTCCTATTTCCCCACGTCTAAATCTATAGCAGCCAGAACTGTAAACACCAAAATGGAAAGCAATCGACATATTCCAGGAGTGTGGAAATGAAAGAATCGAGGTGGAATTCAAGAGAGAAGTGTCTCCTCCTCGTGTAGCAGCTTGAGAAGAGGCTTGGGAGTACAGCTTCTCAAAGGAGACCGATGCTTGCTCAGGATGTCGACAGCTGTGGCTTCCTTCTTTTTGCTAGCCATATTTTTAAATCAGGGTTGAACTGACAAAAATAATTTAAAAGACGTTTACTTCCCTTGAACTTTGAACCTGTGAAATGCTTTTCCTTGTTTACAATTTGGCAAAGTTGCAGTTTGTTTTTGTTTTTAGTTTAGTTTGGTTTTGGTTTTTTGATACTTGTACTGTGTTCTTCACGGACCCTTTGTAGCATGGTCAGGTCTGCTGTAACATTTTCCACCAACTCTCTTGCTGTCCACATCAACAGCTCAATCGTTCATTCATTTTGATCTCTACCATCCACATCCCTGCCTAGGTCCTATTCCATTTCTCCCATTCACAAGATGCTTTAAAGGTTCTGATTTTCAACTGATCAAACTAATGCAAAAGATACAGATGTATGTGTTCTTCACTACTGAGTTTCTTCTTTGGAAACCATCACTGTTGAGAGATGGGGAAGAGCTGAATGTATAAAGCATTTATTCGTCAATAAACTGCCTTTTGTAAGGAGTTTCCACATAACATAGAGGAGCTTCCCTTTTTAGTTTCAGTTTTGTGACCTTTAATCCTCCATATTCTAAGTCTGTCATCCCAGGGGTGTTACGACTCTAAAAATCTAAAATATTAGCAAGCAATTACTACAGATGTGGAAGAGATAACACTTGTATAAGACAATGCTGTAATGAGGGATGCTGAATGAGAGGGCCATCTCCCTGAAATATATTAATGATTTTCAGAATTATGGACATACATACCTTTTCTGAAGCAGAATTAGACTTTATTTCCCATTTGAGTGATTACACTCTAGGTCCTAAGAGCTGTGGGAACAAGTTCATATTGCAGTGGAAACGTTAAATCTTTGATGCACTGTTAAGTGTCAAGGCTACTGTGGCAATGTTTTTTGCAAAATTCTAAGTAATTGCCTCTCTCCAATCAAATTAGGGTTCATATTTAATTTGCAGATTGTCTCATTCATTGCCCCCCACTGCTCTATCAAATCAGGTGAAAGAAATTAATATAGTTTTACCTTTTTTACAAAATGGTGATTGGTTCTTGAGACACCATGTTATTACTCTTAATAGATCTACAAATATTTATTGTCTGTGATGCTCTTGGTGCTGTTAGGCACTGTGTTTTTAAAGCACATAGTCTCAAAAGCTGATTCCAGCATAATGTTTAATTTTTGTTTTCCTGTATTTTTTATGACAAAGTCTGTCTGATAGACAAAGCTTGGAGATGGTTTCCCCCAGAGCTTTAGAATTTAGAATTAGCTGTTTTCCATTTCTAATGAGAAATTGATGGAGAAATGAGATGAAAATCATCTCTGTGTAAATGCTTGAACCCACAGAAAGTTTTCTAAATGTGGACTAATTGTGAGTTTGTGCATATTTCTGTGTCGCCGCTTTTCAGTTCACACCCACCATGATGTACAAAGATGCATCAGTTAGTGAGCCTGCCTTCAGGACTTTAAAGGGCATGACTGAACCTCTAGTAGATCTGATGGAAATTAATGTCATACAAAAGACACGTAGACTAAGTTGACCCTGGAGAGGAGTTAATGCATTCCTTTGCAAAGTGACATGCCCTTTTTTTTTGACAGTCTGGCTTTCATGGCATGAGATGAGGACTCACAGGCCTTGGATAATTTCTGCTTTTGTATGAATTTTTTCAGATGGTTCTGAGCTGCTTATGTCCCTGGAGGGGAATTTTTCATTTGCCTTAGATGTTCTTTCCATGAGTAGGTATATGACTGAAGTTTCTTACACTTAAAATTGCATTGACAAATTTTCTGTTGCTGTATGAACCCATGTTTTGTCATTATGATTTTTCACTTGTTTTAAGAGTTTCAGATGTCACCTTGGAATAGCACTGTTTATTTTGGCCTTTTTATGATTGCTGATGATAGGTACAGTCTAACATCCAAAAGTTGCCACTTCATTGTGATAACATTGTTGCAACATTCCTAATAGAGAATGATGTAAAATAAGAATGTTAGAAAACATAGCACATTCTCATTCAGTTTATAAATAATATGTGAAAATTTCCAGTGAGAATTTAAAAAAGAAAGATTGGTGATGATACAGTAAACCTGGACCTGAAATTTGGGGCGAGGAGGAGGGAATCTATTTTGCAAAGAAAATTTACCGGCCTCCACCAAAATCTCTGCATCTTGTACTCAACAGCAACCGTTAGTATTGTCATTTAAAAAGAGTGAATCAAAAACTCATACAGAATGGAATGGAAAGAGGAGGAAAACTTTCATGAAAGACCCATTGCTACCTATCACCTATGAAATTAAACCTAAAAAAATTTTTGAGAAAATAATAAAACCAAAATTTTTTTTATCGTAAAAGTCACTGCTTTTTGATGTTTGGAAGTGATCCAGACTTTGTTTCACTGTGATCCAAAAAGTTAGACATTCCTTGCATTTCTCAAGATTTGGTAACACAAATATTTTTTTAAGTCAGCATTTCATATAATCCATAAAATTAAGACAAATTAGATATGTGACCTTCTTCCCCAACTTAAATATGTTCTGGAGGTAGAAGGACTTATCCTCAACTATATTCCAGTAAATTTATCTCCATAATCTGTTTCTTCCCCTAATGTATGATGTATCCTCACCAAATTTTTCTAGAATTGAATAAAAGCAGTTTATGCTTCACTTGAATTTCCTTCCATAAACATGACCTTCGGCTCTTCCCTCTCCGTTTCCCTTTTGCCCGCATTGCAAATCGTCTTCATAATAGAGCCCTCATTGCAACTTAAAAGGCCCCATGTGTTAACTCCGCATTTCATACAGCAAGAACACTTGCAAAGATTTCTTCATAATGTGAATTTTTAATTTTTCGGTTCCAGAAGCATTTCCTACAGTTTGAACATTATTTTTCCTCTCAGATTTTCGACTTGAAGCTTTGATTTGCACTGAATTAACTTGGTTAAAATTTTAATTTCTCTCTTCAGCTAACTGATTTGGAAGCAAAATACAGTGTATTTGAATAATTCAGGTACAACCTGTTGACCTGGAATTTTAGTGATTCTGGGAAAATTTTCCAGACAAAGACACCAATAGAGTGAAGGGTTTTTTCCCCAATTACTATTTTATTGTTTTTTAAAATGCCTTTTTAAAACTTGTGTAATGTGGCACAATAGTCATATGTTCAATTAATTTATATTTTATTCATTCCTTTTCAATTCTGGTTATTATGTAACCTCAAGTACTTTATCTGTTCTTTTAAGATATTTTATAAAATGAACATTAACTAAATGCTGAGTTGGTACTTTATTTTTCAAATGAACACAAAGATTTTAGAGCATTTCTTTGTTGTAATTTTTCTTCTTCATGTCTAATTGAACAAAGTGGTGCAAGGTAATTCTAGGTAATTTAGTTATTAAATACCAAAACCATAATTTTAAGATAGTATAATAGATAAAATTGCCCCTATATTATAGATCTGAAAGTCAAAGTTATATCAAGGTTCCAAGTGAGAAGTACAGGAAATGCTGAAAGTCTTCAGGATGATGTACTGGAATATATAATTGATAATTTCTGATCAACAGTACTATCTGGTCTTTAAGTTCCTCATTTCTTAAATCATTTTTTCACTGGTCAGTATATAGTGGGGAGAGAACAACAGAGATAACAGTGTTAATAATTGCTTTTATATAAGAATCATGGCAGAATATTCTGAAATTGCTACAGGCAAAGTTCCACACACAGTAATAACAGTTACTTCCTGGAACCATGTACCATGCAGTGGGAGATACACATAAGCAAGTAATTCCAATACAATAAGTGTTGTGTATAACATACCATATTGTACTAGAATTACGTCTGCGTGGTAAGTGCTTACGAACTAATGATTCAGTCCTTACTATGTGCAAGGAGCTTAGTGTCGAAGCATTAAATGCTTTCGACAACACTGCCTCTTTTAGAACTGTGGAAGGGAAGTTGGGAATGAGGTTTCTAATAGAAAGTTTGAGAAGCCGTTAAGACTAAATAGTCCTTTGTAAGCCTAAAAGAAGCCAGTTTTTGTTGGTATTAAGAAAGGAATTCAGAGTTAAAACTTTTCAAATAGGAGGAGCACACATGATAAAATACCGGTATTTATGCAAAGGTGAGATACCTCTCATCATCACTTCAGTGCTTTGAGAAGACTTGTTCTCCTCTCTCAAAAGCCTCCATGGGAAACCTCTGTAGGACTCATTAAGAGGCTCGTGGCAGAACTTCCACTCCTCTATCCTACAATTCATCATAAACAGAACAGGATGGGCTGGAGGGTTGACCTGGGAAAAGTGAGTGATGAGTGAGAATATTCTGGGTTGGATCCACCTCTCCCAGTGCAACTAATGATAGCTCCCAGAGAGTGCCAATTATAGATATTAGGGAACTGGCATTTTATTCTATTGGAGTCCACACAGTGGACTTACTGATCTGCCATCTGTGGTTACTAGAGCAGAGTAGAACAAAACTAGAGAAGAGTCAGCAGTGAATCAGCTGATAAGCATCCCCGCCATTGGGAGGGCAAGGATACATCATAGTCCCCTGGGACAGGCAGAGCCCTGTGGAAACAGCTGAGCTGGAGCTGTTTTGGCAGGACCCAAGAAGGCCATCTGCCAGCCATAGTAACCCAAGCAGCAAGAGACTTTGGGGTATACACTGCTGGACCAGGCATGAGGAATTCAAGCCTGTGGCTATCTGATGTATCTGATGTGTGAGACGCTAACCCAGTGAGCAGCCTCCCACTTGAGCTTGAGAACAAAGCCCACATTTGAGAACTTCTACATGGGCGAATCACACAATCAAACATGCCCACGATAGCACTTGTAAAAAGAATGTTACTCCTTTCCTTAACTCTTCTTCCCCTACCTCAATCCCAAAGAAGCAGAAAAGTAAGAATGAAGTGGAGTGGTAGAAAAGAGTGCATCTTGCCCCTTCTCTGCTCTTAGTCCCTGGGGTTAAGGGCTGCCCAACACTGGGAGACAGTGGACAGCCCAGACTGAATTAGAATTTGGGTGATTAAACAAGAAAAGATAGTTAATAGTCAAAAGAAGTGATTACAGAAAAAATCTCAACATACCATGTTGGCAGCCCATTAGGGTCAAGGTGTTTAGTAAATTAATTACTCAAAAAATCCACAGACATTTTATTTCAAATGAACTTTAGTGGTTTCCTTAGCTTAACAAAAACACTCATAGTCAGATAGCCATCATTAGAGGGTCCTTCTCTGGGGAGATGGTGTAGGGTGGACAGATCTATTTTGTTTCTCTGGAAATACATCCTGCCTGGCAAGCTCAGAGGGCCCACCCATGGAGATGCAAATTCTGCCTAACCCCTTCCACAGTCTTTTGAGCAAAGACCCTCTCCAATGTCACTTAGCAATGTAGGGCCCAACGTCACCCAGTTCTCCCTTCACTGCAAGCATTGCTTCTCCCTCAGTAAACTATTCAAACCTCATTTGTTAGCTTGTTTATGAAATAAACATCAGGGACATGAAATAAAATATATGGTAGCAACTTCCCTAGGACATTGGGGACTGTCCTAAAACTACTCTCAAAAGGAGCTAAAGAACCATTCCAATGTAAGACTCAAAATATCCTTGCAGAAAATTGAACGTAACCACAAGTACCTAGGCCCTAGGCTATTTAGACATGAATCAAAAACAGCAGTACCAAGGCACTTATTTGTATAAATGTTTAATCAAGAATGATGTGTAATGTCTATCTGGAATTTCTTACAAAAAAAGGGAGGATAGATAGTCTAAAACAAGACTAATATATCTCTACTGGGCATTTTAATCAGTGCTAGCATAATTAAATATTTATACAGCACTTGGGGTTTGGGAACGTTTTCTGTTTCATTTTCAAAGTTGTATTTCTCAAAATTCTTGTGAAGTAGGTCCATTGCACTTGACATCTCCTCTTTGCACATAGAATTTATAAATCAGAGAACATAACTTTTCCTGAGTCACTCAACAATTGACAAGAGCTAGAATTATAATCGTATCAAATAGTCCCACTTCATGCATTAGGTATTAAAAATAGACCTAAAAACAATCAGGCGAGATCTAAGCAATCCTGTGGGCAAGGAAGAGAATTTAAAATGAGTAAGTGACTTTCACCTCCTGCTATTGTTACATATTGCAGGAGATATCACCCAGAAAGATAAGTACATGTTGATATGATTTGGCTGTTCCCCACCCAAATCTCATCTTGAAATGTTGTTCCCATAATCCCCACATGTCTTGAGAGGGACCCGGTAGGAGATAATGGAATCACAAGAGCGGTTACCTTCATGCTGTTCTCATGACAGTGAGTGAATCTCATGAGATCTGATGGTTTTATAAGGAGCTTCTCCCCCTTTTCTTGGGCACTTCTCCTTGTTACCGCCATTTGTAGGAAGACGTGTTTGCTTCCACTTACGCCATGATTGTAAGTTTCCTGAGGCCTCCCCAGCCATGCTGAACTGTGCGTCAATTAAATCTCTTTCCTTTTTGAATACCTAGTCTCAGATATGTCTTTGTTGATGTGAGAACTGACTAATACATGTTAAACATGACTAATACATGTAAACATGTTATTTATTTACTAGTTGGAGTGTTTTGTTAAAAAACGATTTGCTAATTGGTCAGCACTACCTACATATGCACTGCAAATTTTGCAAAGAGATCAGCAACTTGAAAGTGTAGATGAGTTAAGCAATCTGCATTCTAAAGTGGCTTAGCACTATGGGTTTTTCTAGTGCCATTTTAAATGTGTGTGGGTACCTATTTTTTAAAATTAATTTACTGTTTACCACAAAAAGGAAAAGAAAAAATTACTGCCTGCCATTTTTCAGCAAAAGAAAAGTATTCTAATTGCTCGGTTGAGTAAAAAGCTAGTAAATAGAGAAGGAGAACAAATAAATAATCTCAGACTAAATAAAAATACACCTGTTTCATTTGTGAACCTTCAACGTGTAGGCACAGAAGCAATTTTGGCAGCCAGGCTATTAATCTATAAGAGGCTATAAACTTGTCATGGTAAGGACACTGCAAATTCAACTTGAATATACTTTTTTGCTTTTCATATTAATGACATATAAGGACACTTAAGCCTCTCATCATCACTTTAGCACCTTGAGAAGACCAATGTTCTTGTTCTCCTCTCAAAGGACCATTACCACTTCAATGTGTGACTTGTCAATCCTTTGTGATATTAACCCCTAAAATTAAACTCCCTTGAAGTTGAAGATGACAACAAGAGCCCTTAGTTCCCTTTAAAGATCACACACTTTCATTCCACCTGGAAAATTTAAAAGTTTTCAAACCCCTCACTGTTGATTAAAATCAGATTCAAGCTTCATTTTCTTCAAGAGAATGGCCAGGTTATTTGATAAAACATTAAAGAGAAAATGCTAACTCACAGAATAGATCTGGCCGTGTTGTGGTTAATTGTGTGTTTGTCAGCTAAGTTAAACTCCTCAGATTTTACTTTATGCTCAAATCTCTTCACCTAGAAAGTTAATATATGCCTCAGCATGTTGTGAAAATCCACAGGTGAGTTTAAAAAACCTTAAATGGCTTCACTGATGCTCTCTATATTTTAAAATATGCATTCTTAAATCCATTACAATTTTTACAAAAAGTAGGAATCAGAACTCTCTTTCAATGGTTGTTTCCCAGCATCATTTAATATACTACTTCTACATATAATTCCAATTCATCCAGGTTCTTAGAGGGAAGTTCGAGAAACTTGCTTGTCTCTATGAGAAAAGCCTTCAGGAAAAGTTTCTGGCCTCAACATTGTTTACCTATAACTTCAGAGGTCATTAGTCCATGATCTCATTCTACTATTAACTTCATTGTCACATAGCAAGACTATCCAACATTCTGGTCCTTTCCAATTTTTAATGTATAGTTAGAAACAATTAAGTTTATGTTAGAATACATAATCTGGCTGGGTGCAGTGGTTGCATCTGTAATCCCAGCAACTTGGGAGGCTGAGGCGGGAGGATCACAGAAGGCCAGGAGTTTGAGACCATCCTGGGCAACATAGGGAGACACTGTCTTGAAAATAAAATTTTTATTTTAGGTTAGCCTGGCACAGAGGTGCATGCCTGTAATCTCAGATACTTGGTAGGGTAGCCTGAGGTGGAAGGGTGGCTTGAGGTGGGGAGTTTGAGGCTGCAGTGAGCTATGATCACATCACTGCATTCCAGCCTGGGCAATAGAGCAAGACTCCTGTTCTCTCTCCCTCTTTCTCTGTCTTTTTCTCTCTTTCTTTCTTTCTCTCTCTTTCTCTCTTTCTTTCTTTCATTTTTTTCTTTCCTTCCTTCCTTTTCTCTTTCTTTCTTCTTTCTTTCTTTCTCTTTTCTTTCTTCCTTCCACACACACGTGCACACACATGAGAAATATATATATATATATAGTTTGCCTACCAATAATTCAAATTATATCAGAGAATATTCAAACTTTAACTCGAACCGTAAGTGAAACATGATGCCAGTTACAATCCCATGTTTCATTTTCACAAGTGCAGCATCCATTCTGAGTGCCCTAAAGGCAATTGCTTCACTCAAAAATATGTCTCTGAGGGACTCACTGTCTAATGGAATGGAATGCATGCATTAGTCCAACAAACTTTATTGTTATCTTTATTGACAACATCAATGTTATTAGAGACACATCATTTTACATTCTTGCTATCTCTTTATTAGTTTTTAGAGTAACCCTGTGTGTGCCTGTGTTTGGGGTGAGGCTGTATTATCTGAAATTGGTTTAAAGGAACAATACCCTGTAATTCCAGTTCTGTCATCACTGATGATTCCTAACAGTCAGGGAAAGAAAGATAATTGAAGTATTTGTGACCTGGTTTCCTTATCTATAAGGAAAAATAGAGGTACTGCCTTGCAATTATTTAAAAGAACTTGGGAAAAGCTAAATGAGCATTATCTTGAAAAGTCCTGAAAACCAATTAATAACATATGGAAAGATATATTGCTTTGACCACTGTGGATGAGTGCTCTAGTGAATGGTGAGTGATTCTGTCTCTGCTTAAAGAAAGGAGGCATTTTGGGAGAGATAGTTACTTCCTTATTTGAGGCACCCCTCGAATTAATCAGCATGCAGCAAATCTGCTCTTTAGTCAGTGGTAAAATCGTGGCAGCCTGCTGCGCCTGCCGTCTTGACACAGCAATTACAGTGTGAGAACAAGACATTATTATCAATCATTCGATGCTGAACCAGTGACAACCCCCTCAAAAGGGAGTAAATCAGAGAAAATGGAAGAAAAAGACAGGGACACAACTGCACAGAGCAAAAAGGAGCAGGAAAATGCAAGAAACGGGAGCTAAAACAACGCTCTGGAGGAGAATAAAGATATTAAAAGGACAGAAAAAGTATGGTACCACAAATCCATTGCTGGATCACATTTTATGTGCAACAGGCACATTGGCATATTTAGCATATTTGATTAGCATGAATAAGTAAAACTTACAGCGAGCTTTGGAATTCGTATGTGAGACTGCAATTTGTTTTCCACCATTTGAGGTGTAAGATGAGAGCGAGACTAGTTTCAAGGAAAACAATGTAAAGTAGGACAAGGTCATTTTGAAAGATGTGTCAGTCCTTTCCATTTAACGCAACACGTATCCATGGTCTCTTCAGTGTCCCAGGGCTTACAGGATAATGAAAAGAAGACATAGGCCTTGCCATAGGAGTTTAGGATCTGGGTGTGTAGTGGGAAACATTCATAACTAGTTACAGTGTCAGGAGTCAAGTGTGAAGCACGAATACCTTCCGTATTGCTGACGTTACCCAGAGGATGAGTGCTCTGCAGGTACCTATCCTCACCCACACCCTTTATGCTAGAGGTCCTTTTAGTCCTACTCTTTTTGACAATGCCCCATGCTCTGGAGTTTTCTTTATCTCAGGGTTCCTATCCAAAAACTTTCCTGGCAAAGCCTGCGAAACCATTGACCTCTGCTAGCTAACTACTAGCTAAAAGGAGCTGTGTAAAGAATGCATCCCAGGAATTAACATACGGACTTTGGAGTTGAACAGTGTAGTTAACATTACTGGATTGCATCTGAATACCTGTATGATCTTTGACAAGTTGCTTCTCTGTCAAACAGGGATAATTATTGTGTTTACTACATAAGGTGGTAGAAAGGATTAAATGAGTACATTAAGCACTTAAAATGTTAGTTACTGTTTTCTATTTTGAGAGTTCTGTTGGTTTACCAGGGCTACCATAAGAAAATATCACAGAGTAGGAGACTTAAACATCAGAAATTTATTTTCGTCCCGTTCTGGAGCATGCAAGTCCAAGATCAAGGCACTGGCGGCCTTCGTTTCTCCTGAGGCCTGTCTCCTTGGCTTGGTAATGGCCGCTTTCTTGCTGTCTCATCAGAAGGTCCTCTTCCTGTTAAAGCATGCACCTGTGTCTCTCTGTGTGTCCAGATTCCTCTTGTTAAAAAGTCTTGCTCTGTCTCCCAGCCTGGAATGCAGCGGCACATTCATAGCTCACTGCAGCCTCGACCTCCTGGACTCGTGATTCTCCTGCCTCAGCCTCCCAAGTAGCTGGGACTCCAGGTGTGTGCCACTGTGCCCATCTAATTTTTCAGATTGGAATGGGGCCTACCCATATGTCCTCATTTAACCTTAATTTCTCTTTCAAGGCCCTATTTCCAAATACCATCACATTCTGAGGTATTGGGGTTTAGGTCTTCAGCATACGAATTTCAAAGGAACATAGTTCAGCCCATAACAAACAGTATAACATGCTTACAATAAATGGTATGCATACACCCACAGAAACACACACTCATACTTGCATGACTGTGTCCTAGAAGATGATTTCAGTTTTTTTCTACACCCCAAATACTCCATCATATACCTTCGCAATCAATACCATCTTCCCTTCCGGAAGTAGTTTTTGACTTCTGTCATGAGAGAGAAATTTTACCCATTCTTGAAGTTTATATAATGAAATCATTACACGTATATGTTTAGGTGTCTGGATTCTTTTAGTCAATAACATTTCTATAAAATCTATCCACATGGTTCCATGTAGCAGCAGTCTTCTCTTTTAAATTGCTATGTATGTATGAATATACTATAATTTGTTTATTCATTCACCCAATGAAGGGCATTTGGGCTATTTCCTTTTTAAGAGGATTAAATACTACAAATGTTCTCATATGTGAGTTTTATGGAACATATACATCCATTTCTCTTCAATGCTACTGCTTATCTAGAGATATATTGGTTAATTTGCAAACAAATCCAATTTTCTAGGTTTTTTAAAAAAAATTTTGCTACCTTAATTTTAATGTAGCCAAAAAAACATACTCTGAGTTATTTCAGTCCTTTAACATTTTTTGAGATTTGCTTTGTGACAATGTATGGTCTATTTCAGTAAATATTCAATGTGCACTGGGAAAAAGTCTATCCTGCAGCTGTATAGCACAATGTTCAATAAATGTAATTGGTGCCAATTAAGTCAAATTGGTTCCTCATTTTTTTTTCCCCTTCGAGACTGGGTCTTCCTCTGTTTCCCAGACTGGCGTGCATTGGTGCAATTATAACTCGCTACAGCCTCCGTCTCCTGAGCTCAAGCGATTCTCGTGCTTCAGTCTCCCAAAGTGCTGGAAGTACAGGCATGAGTTGCTGCACTAGACCTCTTTTTTTTTTGTCTTATATGTCTTTACCCTTTGGTGGGCTGTTAAAATCTCTAGCTAATTATGCTTTTCTCTATTCCCTTTTTTGTTTTTACCTGACTCATATATATTTTATGATGTAAGATGTCTACAAATTTCGGCTGTTTCATTTCCTATTGAGTTGACTTTAATCATTATGAAATATTCTTTACTATCTCTAGAAATATATTCTCTTAAGGTTTGCTTTTTCTGTATTAATGAAACCATATTTACTTTCTTTTTAGTAATGTATTCATGTACAACTGTTCAATATTTCAACTTTCAATTATTTTCTTCACATATTTAAAGTGTGTTTTATGTATATAAATATATATATATATAATTACCTTATCAACCAGAATGATGGTCTTCACCTTTTACTTAGAATATTTAGTTCAGATAAATGCCAGTTAATTAATTACATACTTGGGTTTAATTCTACTGTCTTTCTATTTGTTTTCATTCATGTGTTTCCTTTTTTCTTGACTTCCTTTGTATAAATAGGTTTTTTTTATAATTCTATTTTTCCTCCTTTTTTTTTTTTTTTTTTTGAGATGGAGTTTCACTCTTGTCACCCAGGTTGGAGTGCAATGGTGTTATCTTGGCTCACTGTAACCTCTGTTTCCTGGGTTCTAGTGATTCTCCTGACTCAGCTTCCCGAGTAGCTGGGATTACAGATGCCCGCTACCATGCCTACCTAATTTTTGTATTTTTAGTAGAGATTGAGTTTCACCATATTAGCCAGGCTGGTCTCGAACTCCTGACCTCAGGTGATCTGCCTCCTTGGCCTCCCAAAGTGCTGGGATTAAAGGTGTGAGCCACTGTTCTTGGCCACCATTATCAGTTTTTTAATGATACAGTCTTTCATAATTCTCTTGATAGTTTCATAAAGATTACAATATACATTTTTTACAACTATCAAATAATTAAAACATGTTTTTCTGTTTTAAAATTAAATTTTTCCTTGACTTGCTTTTACAGATTCCAGATATCTTTTGAAACTACAAATACAATTCTATATTTTCTTGAACAAATTAATTGTATTCATTTTTAAATTCTTTTCTGAAAATACAAATATATGAATCATCCGTATGTCTTTCCACTCTATTGTTTACCTTGATCTTTTTTTTTTTTTTTTTTTTTGGTTTAGCTTAACTGACGATGTCAGACCTGTGGATAAGAAATTGTGGAGGCTCCTAATGATATTTTCTTTCTCCAAAAACTATTAAAATATTTTTAAGGGTGTCTTAAGTGCATGTGGATCACTTATAATTTTAAAGAGTGGATTTAGTCTTCAGCCTATTTGGGTTCTACTCTTAATCCTAGGATATGGTCTTTCAGGGCTTCAAGAGAATGCCTAGTGTTTACTGGGCCCCTTTGATCAGACAGAATTTGAACATTATTTACATGTTTCCAGCATAATGCTAAAACTTCTCCCCAGCTCTTTAAACTCCAACTGCTGCTATCTTCCTGACTTTGTAAATTTCTCTGTTGGTGATATTTAAGAGTCAACACCACGAAGGGAAATTACATGTGGAATTTTATCCTCCCTTCTTTATGGCTGCTTTCTGTCTGGGATTTTACACTTGTGGCTGTCATGATGTCTACATCCTCAGTCCAGTTACATTGATGTATTTTATTGTTGTTCCTTGCTTAGTTGCTCTGCAGTATCATTACGCGCACACTCACTGTCTCTCTCTTCACCCCCACCCTTTCTCTTGTTTGTTTTCTGTTGGCCCGTGGGTTGATCCAATACCAGTACATGCTCTGTCATGAACAGAGCAAGTACTCTGGATTAATATTTTTAATATATTAATGTGTTTCCCCCAAAATTAGATTTGAAGTTTAATAGTAGGTGGTAGGTAGACTTTACTGCCTGGGTCAAATAGTGTTCATAAGTGTAGATTTCTGGTATTATGGTAGTCCTCAGGGAAATTCTTAGTGCTTCTATGAATATTATAGACAGACATAACCATGATTGTAGTATTCAGGTGATACATTCATGAAATAGCCTCTTGATGATCATATATCAATGGTTTTGAGAGAGTTTGCGGTGAGAGAAAGGATGAATAAATAAACTGGGAAAGAGTAGAGAGTGGGTAATTATGTGGAAAATGCATGTCAAATAAAGGCCATGAGATCAATTAGACATTTATGGAGTACTCTTGTATTAAGTGCCTGTAGTAGGCACAGTGGTAACAATGGTAAGGATATTTATTTGGGGATGGTTGACCCTAAGAAATGTATAATGTTATTTACAAAAAAAGATTAATGGAAAATTGAGAATAAGATTTATTTTATTCTATATAGCAGTTTAGAGTGACAATAACAAGATTTCTGAGAGAGATACAAAGTGGAGCTCAGCAAGTATATACTGAGCTTAATCCTATCTATATTTAAAACCAGTTGAAGTTAATAAAACAGATAAACAAGATCTTTAATTCTAATTATCAGGATAAAAATTTTAAATTTCTGCACATTCCAAAAAACAAAACGGGGTAAACTGGAACTTTACCACATAGGGTGACAGGAAAGAAAACACTAGTTTGTACACCCTAAATAAAGGTGTACTGTTCAAATGAGAGTTTCCTGTTTTTCTCCTGTTTTTATTTTCAGATCCTATGGCTAGCTGGATATCGCTTAGCAATATTTTAGACTTGGTGGGGCACAAGATTTTTAGGGCAGGAAGGCTTCAGAACATGTTATTTGAAGTAAGATTAAGGCTTAATTCCATTTATACATGGCTGCACCCAAGATTTACTCAATCACAACCTCAAATTATGTTCGCCAAGCTCTAAAAATGTTTCTGATATAGAACCAGGTTTACAATCCACTGTTTTATACAGGAATTAAATTATAACTCCTTAATATGCATAGTGACATTCAAAGTCTGAATACAGAACACCTCTGCCTGATTGACATAATCAGTAAGATATTTTATTAATCAAAATATGTAGTGAATATATTCTGCCAAAAATGAAATTAAATAGATGACTCTAAAGATAGGAAAGGGTTAGGAAACCTTGAAAATTTTGAATCTCATATCTATAGTATATTCATATGAGAAGCAATTTTCATTTTTGCTTCTTTTAAAAATGATATACAATTTCTGGTCAGATTATTGTCTATGAAACTGAAAGATTTCATCTTAAAAATAAGTAGATATGCTGAGTAGAATAAAACAAAAGTAATTTTGAATTCATAACAGAACTTTGCAAGAAAGAAAAAGATGCAGGAAACAAATCATGAACTAAAAACTAGAATAAAAAACATAAGAACGGCTGGGCGCAGTGGCTGATGCCTGTAATCCCAGCACTTTGTGAGGCTGAGGCAGGTGGATCATGAGGCCAGGAGATCAAGACTATGCTGGCTAATATGGTGAAACCCTGTCTCTATTAAAAATACAAAAAACTAGCCAGGCATGGTGGCATGTGCCTTTAGTTCCAGCTACTCGGGGAGTTGAAGCAGGAGAATTACTTGAACCCGGGAGGTGGAGATTGCTTTAAGCCAATATCGTGCCACTGCACTCCAGCCTGGGCAATACAGTGAGACTCTGTCTCAAGGAGAAAGAAACATGAGAACATTTTATGGCTACCCAAGGGTCCATTATTGTTCTGAATTGTGGAAGAGTTTGTTTCATAAAGGTCTGCACAGACAGTAGGTAAGCCATGGGCCCATGCCAAGTAAAAGCTAAAACTGAGAAGCCTATATAAAACTAGAAACTCAAAGGCTTAAATTTCAGAAAAGGCAGATTAGGGAAAAGTCTGTGCGTAAACATAGGGAGTTGAAAGGGAAGCATACCTGTCTCTACCTAGACTCTAGAGAGAAAAGAAGTAGCCCTTGAAGAGCTAAGTTATGAAAATGTTGTCTGTTTAGATATTGAAATTATAACACTCCAGAGTTCCAGGACCTTTAAATCAATCAATTCATCAAAAATGGCTCATGATCAGTAATACCCCTAAAATTCCTGAGAGAAACATTGAATTCAACAATCCAGATCATCCACCTTTTGTACAGAAAACAAAGCCCCACTTTGTATAAAAATGCTACGAAGCATATGAAATGGTTTGACTGTGTCCCCACCCAAATCTCATCTTGAATTCTCATGTATTATGGGAGGGACCTGGTGGGAGATTACTGAATCATGGGGGCAAGTATTTCCCATGCTGTTCTCATGATAGTGAAAAATTCTCAAGAGATCTGATGGTTTTAAAAAGAGGCATTCCTCTGCACAAGTTCTCTCTTTGCCTGCTGCTAGCCATGAAGGAGGAACTTGCTCCTCCTTGCTTTCCACCATAATTGTGAGGCCTTCTCAGCCATGTGAAGCTGTAAGTCCAATAAAGTTTTTTTTTTGAAAATTGTCCAGTCTCAGGTATGTGTTTATCAGCAATGTAAAAATGGACTAATACAGTAAATGGGTACCAGGAGTGGGGTACTACTGAAAAGATACCCAAACATGTGGACGCAGCTTTGGAAATGGGAAACAGGCAGAGGCTGAAACAGTTTGGAGGGCTCAGAAGAAGACACAAAAATGTGAGAAAGTTTGAAACTTCCTAGAGACTTGTTGCATGCTTTGACAAAAATGCTGATAGTGACATGAACAATGAAATCTAGAGTGAAATAGCTTCAGATGGAGATGAGAAACTTATTGGGAGCTGGAGCATATGCGACTCTTGTTATGTTTTAGCAGAGACTGGTGGCATTTTTTTCCCCTGCCCTAGAGATTTGTGGTACTTTCAACTTGAGAAAGATAATTTAGGGTATCTGGTGGAAGAAATTTCTAAGCAGCAAAGCATACAAGAGGTGACTTGGGTACTGCTAAAGGAATTCAGTTTTATAAGGGAGGCAGAGCATACAAGTTCAGAAAATTTGCAGCCTGACAATTTCTGAAAATTCCATTTTCTGAGGAGAAATTCAACCTGGCTGCAGAAATTTACATAAGTAATGAGGAGCAGAATGTTAATCCCCAAGACAATGGGGAAAATGTCTCCAGGGCTTGCACTCCTTGAGTGTTTGCTAAGGACTGTGCTGCACATGCATAGAGTAAAACTCCACGAAGCAGAATGAAGGATAACCAGGGAATTGTAAAAAGAGCTATTTCCAGAGCTCACCATTAGTACAGGGCTACTGAGTTCTAGTCTGGTACAGTGGAATGTCCCCAGTGGCCATCAGGTCATTCAGGGGAACCCAGAGGCATCATGCCTTAGCAGTAGGCCTGAACTGTCTAGACCCACTGGAACAAAGTTAAAGCAGGATTCAAAGTGGTCAAACTGATCTGTAAGTCGCTTGATTCCCTGATAAAAGAAAGCTCAGCACTTTTTAAAATTAGGCAATAAAATCCAGACCTTCAACCAAGTAATCATCATAATGTCCAGCATCCTGTCATAATTACTAGATATGCCAGAAGCAAAAATTGCAACTCATAGCCAGGGGAAAATTCAATTAATGGAAACAGATACAGAAATGCCAGAGATAATGGAACAAGCATAAAAATATATTATAATATCTATCATAACTGTATGAAAAGGAAAACTATGAATAAAATTAGATAAGTGTTAGACATTGTTTAAAAAATCAAATGAAAGTGAAAATTTCACTGGATTAGTTTAACAGCAAATTAAACACCGTATTTGAAGATATATCAGTAACATATATCCAAATGAAAGAGAGAGATAAACTGAAAAAGAAATATTAGTGACCTTAGTCAAGTGTTCTAACATATGTTTGTTATATATTTATGTATAGATGATTATGTATATATCCTAGGATATGTATTATGTATAATATATATATATATACACATAATCACATAATATATATGATTCAATATATATTGCAATCAATGATTCAATATATAGTATGTGATTATGTATATATATTATACATAATATATATCCTAGGATATATACATATATAAATAGCTTAATTATATACATAATTATATATAATTAGCTATATATAAATATTATATGATTCAATATATATTATATGATTATGTATATATATTTTATATATGTATGTAGCCCAGAACAAGGACAGAGACTAGGCTGAGGATAAAGTTATATGTGTATATACAATATGCATATATATATACATATATATGCACATAATTAGAGATGTAAGAGGAGAGTAGAAAAAATATTGCAGAAATAGGCCCAATGCGGTGGCTCATGCCTGTAATCCTAACACTTTAGAAGGCCGAGGTGGGTGGATTGCCTCAGCTCAGGAGTTCAAGACCAGTCTGGGCAACACGGTGAAACCCCATCTCTACTAAAATATAACAAAAAACAAAATTAGCTGGGCGTGGCAGTGTGGGCCTGTAGTCTCAGCTACTTGGGAGGCTGAGGCAGGAGAATTGCTAGAACCCAGGAGGCAGAGGTTGCAGTGAGCCACGATCAGGCCACTGCACTCTAGCCTGGGCAACAGAGCGAGGCTCCATCCCTTAAAAAAAAAATTGCAGAAACAGTCTTTGCAAAAATTTGAAATTTGGTAAAAACTATAGACCCTGATCCAAGAGGCTAATAAATTTATGTAAGATAAATGCTAGGAAAAACCACACAAAGGCATGCAATTTTTAATTCTCAAAAGCAAATATTAAGATAATATCTTGTAGGCAACTTCCTGCCGCCCCACTAAGAAAAAGAAACATCACATACAGGACATTTTTAAAGTGATGAAAGACGCAAACCTTCAATCTAGAAAATGTATACCTCAAAAAAAAAAAAAAAAAAAGAGAGAGAGAGATGACTAAACAAATTCTTTCAGACAAACCAAAGCTGAGGTAATTCAATTTAAACCCAAGATGACACTTCCGCAAGAATACTCAGAGTGTAAGAAATTGTAGATTTATGGTTTGAGACCATTTCATTTGACACACAAAAGACAAGATGATGTTATTTAATATCTAGGCTATACACATTATCATTTCAAATCAGTGGGGAAAATCTAGGTTATTTAATAAATGGTTTTGGAACAACTAACAATATTTTGAAAAAATAAAATTAAATCACTATTTCATACAATACAAATCTGAGCTGGAGTAGAAACTTAAATATGAAATATGATAGCATTAATGTGCTAGAATACAATATAGAAAAAAAATACATTATCTTGTTCTAGCCAAGACCTTTTGAAACAGGACATTAAAATGCCAGAAAACATAATGGATAAAGTATATATGGGTGGGATGGATGGACAAATGCTTAACCGACATATTTTCTCTTTCTAGTTTCAGAACAATTTTAGAAATACGGCTCATGAGCTGTAGATCAGATCTGTTTCATTACTGATTGAGTTCACTGGAGAACGTGACTTTGTTCCTCTACCAGTTTGCTTTCACAATGTGATACACTGGCCTGGATGTACCTGTGGTGAAATCTTGGGGCAAGAGGCATAGAATTTCTCCTCAACAGATAAAGTTCACACATCTAATTACCTAAAATAAAGATAAACAACCACAGCCAGGGGAAAGTACCTTCCATGATTATAATTACTGATACTACTCCTAAATTCCCACAACACGTGGGCTGTAAGTGACTTTGGATTATATATTTCCCGTGCGTGGAGTAAGGATGTGGCAGAGCTTTTCTGGTTGTTCCTTGCTTGACTGACTCTTTGAGGGAGAAAATAATATATGCTTTCTTCCCAATTCATCTTTTATCATCCAAAACTGTTTTCCTTGATCACTGGTAGGTGCTTTGATTTCTCCAGGAAGGTAAAGAGAGTGGCTGACTTACAAATCTCTATTATTACTGACTACACTCTTTCTATTCAGTATAGATAAGTATCTAAATCTCTGCAAGAATGCATTCCAAAATACTATTGTAGTATAGTGGTAGGATAATGGTTTGTTCTTTATTTCTCCCTAAATCTCTTTATTTCCATCAACACAAGCCACAAAGACCCTAAGGTCCCGCTGGCTCTGAATCTCATGGAATTAGATTAAATGACTCACTATCTTGTATTGTTGCAGTCCTTAACCAACTCCTGGAGCATTTGCCTTCACTCTTAATATGCCAAAACGTGGATGAATAAAGGTCTCTCTCACACTATTGCTGTTACAAATATCAGTGATTTTAGTATATAAGTAGATGATTCTTCCAACACAGTGGCCCCCTAGCTCTTTGACCCTCTCTACTCCAATCATCTTGTCTTCCATTCTACCTCGGCCACTCACACCCAGGGTCACACTCTAGACCTCTTCAATGCTCATAACAACAACCCTCTATAATCTCAATTTCATGCAGCAAGTTCTCTGACCACTAGCTCCTATCTTTCTAATTCACCTCCTCTAATATACCGGGTCCTGATTCCTCAATCCTCTCAGTAGTTCCAATTTATTAATTCTACCACCTGGTCATTCTCCTTCGCATTCTTGATGTTCTCATTCTCTCCTTTCATAGCTTAAATTCAAGGCCAACCATTATAATCCCTTCATTGCATACACTCTCTATTCTCTTGCCCCTCTCTTGTCATCAGAGCTTCTTGGCACAACTAAGTCCTCATAAAATCAAATTTAAACACTGGCTAAATCAAATTATCTGTCTACTCCATGATTACAGCCATGCAGCTACCCAGGACGAAAGAAAGATTCCAACATGCTGACTAGTCTCACTTTAAAAACATGATCAGACTTCAAGAAGGCCTTTCATGCTGTCCAGAAATCCTGTCTATTACCCAGGAAACTTATTCTCACTGCCTCTTAGATGATTATTTTATACCCTTTCTCTTGTCTTAAATCTCCCTAATCTCCTGTCCCACCTTCACTCTAGCTGATTGTTTTGTTTCCACTGCACTGAGGATATGAGAATATTGAAGCAGTCTGTAAAACCTTCATAAGACTGGCACTACCACATCTACCCACCTATAAGCATCTGTTCTCACAGACGCAGCCTCCCCACCTGACACCACAAAAGAATTCTTCTTGCTCCTGTGTAAGTTACTCCCTCTATATATGTGCTAGATTTCATTCTCTTTCCAGGCTGTTTTTTAACAATGGTGGCATGCAGGAAAAGCATGCACATGAAAGATTCCCCCGACCAAGTATATATGTATATGTCATATGATATATATATATATATATATATATATATATATATATATTCAGATATAGTAAAATAGTTACATTGATCTATATCATATATTATATATGTATATGTGTGTGTGTGCCTATATAATAATAGTGGTGAGGAAGACACAAACATGAATAAGAAAGCAAATTTAAATTGGTTTTAGCAGTGCCTGAAAAGAAGGGATAATTTCTCTACTCCATAGCAAAAGAATAAAACAAACATTTATTGAATGTTTGCTATTTCTTAAGCAGAGGGCTAAGGTCTTAGGGTCTTAGATCATCTCATTTACTATAGAAACAAATGCATATAAAGAAACTAAGACTTCGAGCAGTTAAATAACTTGCCCGTGATCACACAACTAATAAATGGCCAAATTGGTTTTTCTCCCAGGATTGTCTGATTTCAAAGCTCATGTTCTATTCACTGTGCTACGAAAGAGAAACACCATAATTTCCTGGATGACTGGTCCTAAGGAAATTTCTTCAGAATTTTCATTTCATGACCATGCTTTGTAAGGCACAGCTCCGTGGTATTGAATCAGGAGCTGACATGTGGTTCTGTTAGGACCTGGCCCTCTTTGCCCAGGCATGGCTTTCTTTTGTGTGGCATGGCTTTCTTTTGCTAACAAGCTGCCAGGACAGGCCCCAGAGGCAGAAGTATTTCAGTTGTGGGTGAGCTGATTCCTAGATATATGCTTTCTAATCCATTTGTAAAGTGCTCTGGGATTCCTCTGGATGAAAGGTGTCCTATAAATGTAATTTGCAGTTTTATTTGCCCTACAGTTTACAGCTGCCTGGTGATTTAATTCTCAGTGCACTGTGTTTTTAAAAGTATATTTAAAAGCATCTTTTACCAGTGGAAGACTTTCTAAACTGCTCTTTCAGAAGTTTCCAAAACAAAAGGTAACTTCTACAGAAAATTTCACAAATAACTGTTTCTTATCTCTGGCCTTATTTGCGCTTGGTATTTTATACTTCTTAGCCATCTCTCTCGCCTCCCAATTGCTTTGCTGTGAAACAGCCTTTCAGCTCAGTGTAATGTAGAGGGAATCTGTCTTGGCCTCATTCTAAATTCTTAATTCCACAATTTAAATACACTAAT
The DNA here is from genome assembly GCA_963573385.1 of Cacajao melanocephalus. NCBI lineage: Eukaryota > Metazoa > Chordata > Mammalia > Primates > Pitheciidae > Cacajao > Cacajao melanocephalus. Next base: position 32,358 of record CAUYLG010069635.1, on the reverse strand, counting down.
GTTTTCTTCAGTGAGGAAAGTGGCAAACGTATATTGTGAATGTATTTATTTTCTGAAAGCATGGAAAGAAACCCGGTCTCTTTCCTGTAGGGGACCTCAACTTCAGATGCAAAGCAGGGTAGCAGAAAAATACCACCTGTCATGTTAGGATCAGGAGATCTGGTCTTTAGCTCTACTACTGTAACTACATACAGTTTTATAGTCCTGAGCAAATCACAGCAGCATTCTGAGACACCATCAATGTGGTGATATAAGGCAGGAGCAAGCACAGTTTTCTCATATGTGCAATGAGAGTGTTGGACATTTCATGACTTTATGAAGCTTGTAAACTGACATAAAGATTTGTAGACAACCAGGTAATGTTACAATGCACTTAGATGGATACTATTATACAGTTCATTGACTGAAGCATCAGTTAATGTGTGTGTTTGTGCATATGTGTGCATAGATTTTTGGGCTAAAGAGGGCTATATATGTCTTTCAACCCCTCATCTAATGCCTAAACATTCTCCCCAATAATCCCAACCGACCAATGAAGATCCAACCTAATTTAGCTTGGCCTTCGATTTTAGGCCAGCCCTTTTCTTAAATTTTTCCTGTTTTCGACATAGGTTTTCCGCAATCCGAAAGTGTCTCAATCCATCAGTATTGTCCTTGGTCGGGGTCATCAGCGCAAGAGAGAGATTGCGGAGCCACAAACTGACTTCATTTTTGGATTTCATTTTTATGACTAATTTCTTTTTCTAAAGGTGCTTTAAATTTTACCTAGAATTCTTAAATTGTAGTGAACTGATGAAATTGAAAATCGAAAAGGTATTGTCACCAGCTATTCCTGTGTTTTCTATTACTTTTGGCTCTTTGCACTAAATATTTTTGAAATTAATGTTCAGATATCATTTATTAGATTTCTTTTTGATCTCCCCTGAAGATATTAACAGCCCCTCTATACATAACAGCAATGTAAAAGTGGGCAAAGAGGACATCGGAGAATGTAGTTATATAATACATTTTTGGATGAATGAATGATCTCAGTTGTAGACATGAAATTGGCAGGTTCATTTAGAAACAAGGGCAGAAAATCATTGAGGAAGAAGATTTCATCTTCCCAATTGCAGTGTCTCACTGGAAGGCATCCCTGTTTCTTTCCAAAACTGAAGAATTATCCAAAATACTTGGTCATATATATTAATAATAAACCCAGCAAAATTCATCTGTCCTATTTTTTGGGGGTTTCACTGTGTTCTTAGATGTGAATAATATGAAGGCTTTTATCATAAATAAAAGATAGAAACATCACTTTGAGACCCAGGATGGATTTCTTTGAATTTAATATTTTACTGCACAATATCTAAAGTAGAGTGAAATAAAGGTATCTGACTTATAAGGAAGATTTAAAAGGCACATATCAGTCTATTTAGCAAAGTATATGAAAAGTACATCTGTATTTGAATATTGTTCATAAAGAAGAAAAAAGGATAAATTAGTTATTTCATTATAATATAACCCAGGAAGATCTAGGGGCAGCTCATGGGCATTTAGGTGAGTCAAGGAATTGGTATGCAGTTTTCTTTGTTCATTCACTAACTCAACAAACATTTATTTTAAAATTCCCTCTATGTGTCAGTCTGGGTACAATTACTAGATATTGGAAATACAGTATTGAGCAAAAGCATATAGGGTTCAAACTTTCATAGCTTTGACATGGAAAGACACTATTCAAACAATCATGCTAATCAACATAACAAACTGATACACATTCTGAGAAAGAAAGAATTAATCGTAGTTCTAGGTTTAGGATAATCAGATGTGCACACAGCGGTTTTCCAAATGTGACCTAATCAGCTAGTCTGAAAATTCCAGATTGACACATTCTTATTCCTTCCTCTTCAGACAAGGGCCACAGAAACTGGATCAAGCACCTTGAATCAAGCACCGCTGTTAAGCTTTCCAGTGTCCTCACTTCAGAACTACAGAGAGAGGATATACCAACATGCCTCAGTAGGTCTCCAGGGTGAGGCAAAGTTGTGGCTAAGTGAACACTTCCGCCACTCTACTAGGAACCCGGAGGTCCAGTGAGGTGCTGGAACTCACTCCTGAATGTTCCCAAGAGCTGATGATGCACATCACGTCCCATGTTCAGTGGCATCATGCTGGTACCCTGCAATCGGACATACAGGGAGAATTTAAACTCCAAAAACAATCAAACTATAAACATTGCATCTGGGATTGTCTGACCTGGTTTGGATTAAGAGAAGTAATTGATGTTATACCAATGAAAAATAGTTTTGCCCCCCAGAGAGTTGTTTTACCACCCAACACTGCAGAGTTTCCCAAAATCTTTTTAGTGTCTAAAGGTTCTACAAGAAGGAATATCATCTATGAGGTGCAGACAGATTGATTAATACAACATTTCTATTTATGAAAATGAACTCAGTGCCCTTCAAAGCAGTCCTTTTCTCAGTCTTTGGACCTTGTACTTCCTGGGTAAAGATTGAATTAGGAACATTATCAAAGTGAAGGCAATGAATGTAATTTAGGGCATTTTTAGACACAGATGGGAATCCATAGATGAATTCTAAAGAATCTGAGTTCTCTGGCCCTCCAAATCCATGAGTCCTCCCACGTTAGCAGAAGCAACTCCTCTTCCCTGTCTTATGAGGCTGATTCTACTCTGTTTGTAGATACTGTAAGTCCTTACTTGGAGTAGTTTCCTTAAAAAAACTTTTCTTGTGACCCCACTCCCAATGTTATTGCTTCTTGACTTACACTCGGACCCTAGCTTCCCCAGGGTTAGGGGGGCCAAAGAAAGTCTTCAATGGTGTGGGATGGCTTTACAGCAAAATTTTCAAGATTTTGCTAATCTCCTTGCAACAACATGAAGAACATGTATCAGAATGGATTCCTGAGGTTCTAAATTAAACCAAAAAGAACTAAAATATTAGATTAGGTGAAATTTATAAGGTGTGTGCCTTTTCCAGAGATTTGTAAATCAGTGTGTGAGCTCAAGCATCTGAGAATGCTTCAGACTCAAGGTTGTCTTACATGGAATGAGGTAAGCATTCAAGGAAAGTGTTAGTATACTGTAGTAAGAAGAACACAAAGATTTAGGCAGGTAGGATTCATGGAATCGATTTATTTTCTATGTTACCCATTCAGCCTGTAATTATGTCTGCAATGGGACCCAACTCTTCACCAAAGCACTGAGAAACACAGAGTAAGAGATAGTTTAGATTATCATAAAACTCTGTAGACACTGTCCCCTGTAGGCCAGCATTAAGGTAGGAAATGCTGCCATATAGCTGGTCTGACTTATTTCATTGAGTTGATGTATCTTAGAAATAGGACTGTGATAGTTCCATGTGTCAAGTTGGCTAGGGTTTAGTACCCAGTTATTTAATTAAACACCGATCTTGATGTTGCTGTGAAGGTATTTTGTAGATAGGTTACATCCACAATTAGTTGACTTTAAATGAAGGAGATTATTCTTGGTAATTTGGGTAAGCCCCATCCAAAGCCTTAAAAACATAATGAAGATGTCCCTGAGGAAGAAGAAATTCCACCTGTGGAAGGCAAAGTTGGCTCCTGCCTGAGAGTTTCTAGCTGGCAGTCCTGCCCCACAGATTTCAGAATGGTCAGTCCTCACAATCACATAAGCCAATTCTTGTTGAAATCTCTCTCTCTCTCTCCTGCCCTCTTTTTCTGCTGTAATAGAAATCAAGTCCAGAGTGATGTTTGAAATGCTTTTATAATTAAAAATCATTGGCAATGGATTAAAATAATTGGGCAGAAGATTGTTGCCCTACAGATTTATGTAAAATTGAGACAAAAACAAAAAACTATAGGTTTGTCCTGTGTGCACCTCACTTGAATTGCTATCACTGTGATGATTAGCACTTCTTCCCACTTTCCAGACCTTAGCAATTCCAGACCACTTTTTCTACTGACATTTGAATGAAGAGATAATGTGTCCCCTTGACATTGCCACATGTATGGTAATGTGAAGTTTCTTTGTGTTTTTTCCTAAATTGTCCTGCAGCTATTTACCAAAGTTACTGTCAACTAGGAAAGGGCAATACTTGGGCCTGGGAAACCAGAACGCCATCACTAGACAAGTCAGACTAGGGGCTTAGGGTATGGGGTCAGGAGATAATGGAACAGCCTGAGTCCATATCAGAATAGGCCCCATGAGTTTAGAAATGCACCCTCAAATTATTTTTCTTGTTTTTGAATGCATAGTTTGTATATACATAAACTATAATTAGCAGAATCCTAACAAGTGCTCCCTAACCAATGAAGTAAAAGTTATTAAAAGAAAAAGGGCATATTTGAAGCCCCTAAAGCAATTGTTCTTCTCAGATCCAATGCTGAATCTTTGGAGAAATTGCAGAAATAAGTACCAATGTCAAAGTTTTGAAAAGACACAAGGGTGGTGTTATGGTTTAAATTGTGTCTTCCAAAAGACATATGCTGATGTCCTAAGCCCCAGTATGGGACTTTATTTAGAAATAGGGTCATTGCCAATGTAATTAGTTAAATTAAGATGAGGTCATACTAGTGTAGAGTGGGCTCTTAATTCAACATGACTGGTGATTCTAAAAGAAGAGACAGACAAAGAGAGAAGAATGTTATGTTAAAACACAGAAATGTGCACAGAGGAAAAATGCCATGTGATGTCCTAAGCAGAGATGGGGTGGTCCACCACCAGAAGCTAGGAAGAGGCGGGAAATCCTCTCTCCTACAGGCTTCAGAGAAAGGATGGCCCTGCCAACACTTTTATTTTGGACTTCTAGCCTCAAAAACAGTTAAGACCATAAATTTCCAGGTTTAAACAAGTTTGGGATATTTTGTTCCAGCAGCCCTAGGAAACTAAGACAGGTGCTATTCTTTCACACCTTCATTTAACTTTCCTGTTTCACCACTGAAAAAAAAATAGATAATTTTTGTAGACTGATATTGGAATATTTTAACAGGTCAGAGAGCCGCTTGAATTGGAACTGCTTTGCCCGAACATGGGCACTTGACTGGAGCAAATCAGCAAACCTTTTTAGCAAACCGATATGAAACTATTGAGATGAAAAATGATTTTTAAGTAGCAATAAGCCAGGATTATCAGAATCAATTTTCTTTTGTATGAAAGAGTCAACAGTATATTTTCATAATCTTATTCATCTCTATGTTAACTTTCTGATTCTCTATCATGAATTAGTCAACAGGGATGCTGATCAGGTCGTATTTCCACGGCATGTTACACTGAAACATCAAACTGACTGTACATGGGGAGTATAATACACAAAATACCTGGGGAAGAAAAATGCATGCATGTTCATGAAGGATAAATCCCAAGAAAATTCCAGAGCATGCCAGCTCATTGAAATTTCTGGATGCCCAGTTTTCTCAGGCATGTCTCTCTAAGGAATGACAGTTCCTGCACCTTGTACTACCAACCACAGAGAATGATTAAACATTTTGTGAGCATCATGGATTTGGGATTTAACATAAAACATATTTGTGTGCGCTGCTCTCATTACCATGTAACCTGTACAACTTTATACATGGCCTGGAGAAGGCTCCTTAGCTTGCCCAGGTTGCATTCCAAACAACCTATCACTTGAACCTTAACACCAGTTTATCCAATGGTGCTTTGATTTTTGTGTGCGATATTAGAATGCTGGGTGAGGCCTGCAAAAACCTTCATATGAGTGTTTCAGAGTTTTGAGTAATAAAATGCGCTCTTCAGTAATTACTTTCCATTTGAGATACAGCTCTGGATTGCTGCTGGTCCTAGCGGAGACTAAACACGTTGGTCAACCTAGGATAAGTGATCAGGAACTGAAAATACTTGTCTTACATGGAGTATTCATTATTCCACTAAGCCATATCTGGGCATGCGCAGCAGCAGCTCCTTATGCAATGGAAGTGGTATATAGGAGATAAGGCTTGAGCAGCTCCTAAAGACATAAGAAATTTGCATAACCAAGTGATTGACACACATACCTAAAACTGATGCACTATCTTTCTTGCTGTTATCTTACACTTTTGGTTTCATAAGAAAGTTTCCTATGACAAGTTGACTGAAGATTAAAACTTGGGAGCCTGGTTTACCAATGCCTTCCTAGGCTGTTTGGAAGATTTGTCCCTTTTTAGAAACAAATCATATTTCTTCTGGCAGAGTTGTCTTAAAAGTAGAAATTATTTATATTTGAAATATGGCAGAATCCCTTCTTGTAACTCTACTTTGGATCATAAAACACACATATAAATGATCTCATAATTAATTTCTGCTTTAAAGATATTATTTTACTTTTATTTGTTTCTATAATTAAAGATGGGTAGGGTAGCTGAAGTCCTGGTAATTGACAAACTCACCAATCACTCACAAGGCTGAAGGAGTCAGAGACACACGGGAGAATACAGAGCTTGGAATAAGGCCGGTCACGGTGGCTCACGCCTGTAATCCTAGCACTTTGGGAGACCAAGGTGGGCGGATCACCTGAGGTCAGGAGTTCCAGGCCAGCCTGGCCAACATGGTGAAACCCCGTCTCTACTAAAAATACAAAAATTAGCTGGGTGTGGTGGTGGATGCCTGTAATCCCAGCTACTCAGGAGGCTGAAGCAGGAGAATTGCTTGAACCTGGGAGGTAGAGTGCAGTGAGTGGAGGTTGCGCCACTGCACTCTAGGCTGAGCGGCAGAGTGAGACTCCGTCTCAAAAGAAAAAAAAAAAGCTTGGAATAAAAGTTTAAAAACAAACAAAATGTGAAATAAAACCATTAGTGGAAAATAGAGAGAGATGCATGAGTGAAGGTAAATGGCACAGATGTTCTAAGCACATAAGATCAGAGTGGCAGATTTGCCGTTGTCTTGAGAGTACAATAAAGGGAGCTTCGTGGCAGGTGAGTTAGTATTGATTAAGAAAAGGAAAGTAAAAAGAAACTTTCAGGGAGCTTTTTCAGAAAAGACCAGGAAGACTATTATTTCAAATTTCACATTAGGTTGATGTTATTGACTATGCTTTCACTAATAAAGAGAGTATATCCAGAAGTGTTCAAACTTTACCCAAAGAACCTTTAAACATTTTCTTTAAAAACAAAATTAAATCTTGTCTGGAATTCTGATATTTAAAATATATAAAAGCAGAGACAGTCTGATTAAATGGAAGAGATGGTGGAAGCTGAGACCTCTCTTGTCTTGGCCTCCTCCCTACCCTTAAGCTGTTATTGGTTTGAAACCCATCAGTGTTTATCCAAGATTTTATTAGGAACAAGATAATTCTTACTATTTTTTAAAAAATATTGTTTTCAAATGAAGTACAACCTAACTTTCCCCAAAATGCATTTGAAAGCTATAAAAATGGTAGTTATAAATTACTCTCCTATAGCTTTGACTACTTTCTTAGTTATAAGTCTCTTCAGTCATTTTTTTTTGCAATCTCACTGTGATTCTAGAAGCACAGAGTAGTATGATTGTTTGAAATAGGGAAAAACATGTTTGTTTACCGATTGTATTTGGGTTCCATGGGAGCCTCATAGGTTTATGCAACACCTGCCTTGGATCAAGACTTAACATTTCCGTTAAACCTATAGTAGTTTGTAAGGCTTTGTTGGAGTATGATTTGATTTGAAAGATGCTGTGAAGATTTTGTAGGAAGAAAAGAGGAGAAGCTTGCATCTGTATGCTACACAAAAATACTTCAAATAGCCAGACACAGGTGGCTTACGCCTGTGATCCCAGCACTTTGGGAGGCCAAGGCAGGAGGATCACTTGAGTTCAGGAGGTTAAGGCTGCAATGAGCCATGATTATTGCACTACTGCATTTCAACCCGGGAGACAGAGACTCGGTCCAAAACTATATATAAAATATATATATATATAATATAAATTATATATATATTATATAAATTATATATGTAATTTATATAATATATATGATTTGTATATATTATATATACACACATATAATTTATATATTATATAAATTATATATATATAATTTATATAATATATAATTTAGATAATATATATTTTATATAATGTATATAATTTCCAATTAGACATTTCAGTTTTACCCCTAAAGTTCTAATTGATCTACAGTCACATCATTTCCCTTCCCCTCTTCCAGCATGCAAGCTTCCAGCTCCCTTGGCTTTGGTATTTTTCATTATTCCACCCTTAGCTTTTGCTATATCTCTCCCATTCCACTTCTCCCTAGGTCCAGAGTAGTTTAGCACTCATTCCCAGCCTCACTATACGTTCAGCAAAGAATACAGCTTCTGTATACACCATTCCTAAGAGAAATCAGTAAATAACTTATTATATTTTCCTACTGTATTTTTTCTATCACATTTTTAACTTACTTAACTTCACATAACTACTGGAGCAAATCTCCATGGATATCCAGTTATTTTTTTAAATGTCTCCATCATACATATATAGTTTATAGCCCTACCTCTACATATGGCTTCTCCATGACAGGATATGGCAAATTCCCTAATATTGTATAGACTAGTGGGGAAAGCCTAGCTTATGTTGGAGTAATGAAGAAATCCAAGATGTCAGTGATGAAAAAAAACTATCAAAACGTATTTCTTGCTCCTTCTGTGTGTCTACAATTGGTCAAATTTTTTACCACGCTCTAGAGCCCACTCTGATGAAGTAACCACCATTTCAAACAGTGCTGGTCACAATGGCAGAGGAAAAAGCTCTAGGGATCTGGCAGTAATAACTGAATGCTTAGGCTCAAAAATGGCACATTTAAGCCAAGCGTGGTGGCACATGCCTGTAGTCTCAGCTACTCAGGAGGCTGAGGCAGGAGGACGGCTTGAGCCCTGGAGGTCAAGGCCGAAGTGAGCCAGGATCACGTCACTGCACTCCAGCCTGAGCAATAAAAGGAGACGCCTGTGTTTTTCAGTTAAAAAAAGGAAAAAGAAAAAGCGACATATATTCTGTTCATATCTTATCACCCATCCATAAAGAGACCCTAAAATGCCCAGAAGGTAGAAAGCCAGAAACATTTATAAACATCACTAGCAATGACTACACTGTGTTAATAACCTTTAAATCTACTTCTTATCTCTTTTCCCTGCTAAATGCAGAAGTGCTGGTCTAAGGTTTTGGCACTATTTGTTCCTGGTTTACTAATTTTATTATTATTTTTTTTTTTGCAAGCATGTGTTGCACAAACCAGCTCTTTTTACTCCGCCATCTATATTATTTCCCTTTAATCTCCAATTTCTTCTAAAAATTAATATTTTATCTATGCTATAGAGGAGTCCAAAGTTGAAACGTGAAACTTTTCCAAATTCATTCTAAAATGTGGTTTAAAAGCTTTTCTGCATAGAAATTGTCAGAAAATAATCAGCATGGCTCTCAGTCTTTTCCACTCAATTATTCTAAGAAGTGATATACTATCTAGCCAGATATTGATTTGTGGTGGAGAGAAACCAAAATTAATTTTTGTTACTTGTAATATGTAGTTTATCTGTAAGGGGAGTAGAATTCATGACTGGATTATAGTTGATTACAAAACAAAAAAGTTTTCCCCTTCTATTTAGTTCAGAGGTGATTGGTAGCTAGCATCATAATTTATTTATTTATTTGTACCAGAGCACCCAATACAGATCTGCACATAGTAGCTGGTCCCTAATTATCAATCAAATTGTATGATGAGACGCAGGTTTATTTCTTTTTCATAATGTCTAAGCAGGCCAGCAGAAACAAGGATTAAACTATTTTTTTGCAAAGGCCCCACACACCCCCAAATCTATAATTATTCATACTTTAAAGTATACAACACACTTTTCATATGTACCTTTACATTTCATTCTCAGAACAACATTACACATATACATTATTTTCTCCCATTTTAAAATGGAGGGAACAGATTTCCAGAAAAATTAAAATCACTTTTCCCATTGTAAGTGTCAACAGTTGTCAGGGCAATAGGAACTCATCTTTTCTAAACATAAATCCAGTATTTTTAAAATTAATAACCTATTGTAATTCTGGAAGTCAAGTATATCCGTTAGAATTAGATTCAACTGCATGTAACAGGAACAGGATAGAAATCAACTTTTACTTACGCTGGTATTCTGAGCTGGGCAGCATTGAGCTGCTGTGGTGACAACTATGGCACTATCAGGGACCCCTACCTGTGTGCCTCACCATCTGAGGGCATGGCTGCCATTCTCAATAGCACTTTATGTCACAAGAGAGCTGATGCAATTCCAGGGGTGCCCACCATCGTCTTTCAGTTGAGGGTTTTGTGAAGAATTGCAGAACACTGATAAAAATGAGTCCTTCCCAATGGAGTCAGCTCTTTGTAAGCAATGTTCTCTGAAGTTGCCCACAACACTTCCATCTGTGTCTCATTTGGTCACAACGTAGTCACATGACCACACCTCCACACCTCACTATAAGGGCTGCTGGAAAATCTGGGAAATAATAGTCTTTAATTCTGAGAGGATGTGTGCTCAAGGTAAAACTCAGGGATATGTCATTAAGAAGGAAGAGAAAATGGATATTGCATAGGAAAATGGCAATCTGAGCCACACTTGAGTACCTGATTTCAATTTGAATCATTTTTCTCCATCTTCAACTTCTGGTCAATAAAAATTAAACAAAAGAATTATTATGAAATTGACAATACTACATTTCATCAGTTCTAAGATATACCTCTTCACACACACCTCTTAATGTGATGTCTTACTATCAATAGAATCAACAAAATTGGTGAATAGAATTTTTATTATCACCGTCAGTTGCCATAAGAGCCCCTGATTCTCTGCGCCTTTGTTTTTTATAGATGAGTCTGTAGGTACTGCCTATATGTGGGCTTGCAAGAACCCCAGGATCTGAGCCACTCCAGACTGAGGTAGGACAGAGTTCCACACCTTGACCTGCTCTGACATTTATTCATTAACTTAACATGCTTCAGTTTGCTTCATACTTGTCAAATATTTACTGAGGGCCTAAGGCCAGGGCCTTTAAACTGAGCGCTGAGGTGTACCCGGGAACCAGGCTGTTGTTGCCATGGGTCTTCCATTCTCGTAGGGACAGTGCATCAGAGAAAATAAACAAATTATATGAAAATATATCAGAAGCGATAAGTGTAAGGAAAAGCAGAGCAAATTATGAGACAAGAAATGAGTCCATGAGAGGTGGAGGGCCTTTTAGAATCTGGAGACAAAGAAGGTCTTTGTGATAGGTGACATTTGAGTAGCTACTTAATGGAGAACAACCCCTGTCCTTACATGGAGGAAGGACATTTCAGATAGCATGGAAACTAATATTAAGCTGCTCTCTTCTATCCAAGATCTGATCTGAGTGTTTTTTAATTAGGTCACCTTATTACCTACACAATTTTATTTATCTGCCTCTTGAATGTCTACAGGTTTCTCTGTAGACAGGCTCAGTCCACTTGCCAAAATACAATTGCTCTTACTGGGCATTCAAAAGCTACATTTCTAGAACACGAACTTGTCAATCACTGTCTTTCACTATGCTCTCCTGTTACATGTTCCACTTGCCTTATTGGTCTCCCTTTTCCCATGATTGTGCCCCCAAGGGTCTGTCCCTGCCCAAAGTGTCCGCTGAGTTTCTAATTACAAACCTCTTTTTACAGCTGGGGACAGTGACCCATGCCTGTTATCCCATCGCTTAGGGAGGGCAACGCAGGAGGATCTCTTGAGGACAGAATTTCAGAATCAGCCTCAGTAAAAGAGCGAGATCTTGTCTCTACAAAAAATGTAAAAATTAGCTGGGTGTGATGGTGCATGCCTATATATCCAGTTACTCAGAAGTCTGAGGCAGAAGGATCACTTCAGCACAAGAGTTCAAGGCTGCAGTGAGCTATGATGGTTGCCACTGCATTCCAGCCTGGGCAACACAGCAAGATCCTGTCTCAAAAATAATAAAAATTAAAAAATAAACCTGTTTATACTACGTTTCCAACTCCGATCTCCTGATTCCAGTCCAAGGTTGGCATCTAGGATAAAGGATAGTAGATATTTCAAGCTTTTTGTGTCTGCACTTTCATAGATAATAGCTTGTGCTCGCCTTGTGCATTTATTTCCAGAGGCAGAAATCCTCTATTGCAGGGAGTCAACAGTTTTCAAAACATCAGTCAGTATGATTACAGAGATACTATGGAAGTGTTCTTATCATAGGTCTATGGTTATTCTTGAATAAAATGAGATTGATATTTATATAGTTCATTGATATTTATTGATTTTAAAATTTAAGAATGATGTATTATTTTACACTCCATAAAGAAATGGATATTCTTTTTTACAGTTTTCTCTGCTACAATATATATAAAACCCAATGTATAATCATCCAAAAATGTTTATCCTCATGATCCATTCTGTAGATTGATGACAATAGCCTTCTAAACTTCTTGTTTCCAGTGTCTAGCTTCTCATCATAAATCTACTTTGCTGATTTCTATCAGTGTTTCATGTGTTTGAAGTTGACTGGCAGATCAGTCTGTGGCTGAATAACTCAGGGTGGTCTCATTGGCTGTCAGCCAGGACTACCAGGAATAATTGGGTCTTGTGTCTCGTCAACCAGCGTATTAGCCCAGGCTTCTTTGCTTAGTGGTGGCAGGGTTCCAAGAGCAGCAAGCAGGCAAAGTCCCAGTGTTCATTCTTCGTGCTTGCTAGTGAGCCATAGGCCCAAACTAATCAAATGATGAAGCCTGGCTACAAGGGGTAGAGAAACAGACGTTGTACGTTGCTGAGCAGAGCTGCAAAGTCACATTAAAAAGAGGTGTGTGTGGAATACTTATAGCAGTTTTACTCATAATTACCAAAAATTTGAAGCAACCAAGATATTCCTCAATAGATAGTTGTATAAACAAACTTTGATACATCCAGGCAATGGAATATTATTTAACAGTAAAAAGAAATGAGCTATCACACCATGAAAAGACATAGAGGACTTTTAAAAAAATTATTATTATTGAGACGGAGTCTCACTCTATTGCCCAAGCTGGAGTGTAGTGGCAGATCCTCAGCTCACTGCAACCTCCTCATCCCGGGTTCAAGCGATTCTTGTGCCTCAGCCTCCTGAATAGATGGGACTACAGGTGTGCACCACCACGCCTGGCTACTTTTTGTATTTTTAGTAGAGACAGGGTTTTACCATTTTGGCAAGGCTAATCTCGAACTCCTGACCTCAAGTGATCTGACTGCCTCAGCCTCCCAAAGTGCTGGGATTATAGGCATGAGCCACTTCGCCCAGCCAACATGGAAGACTCTTAAATGCATTTCACAAAGTAAAAAACCCAATCTTAAAAGGCTTCATATGTTGTGTGATTTTTGATAATTTCACATTCTTTTTCTTTTTTTTGAGATAGAGTCTCGCTCTGTTGCCAGGCTGGAGTGCAGTGGTGCGATCTCAGCTCACTACAATCTCCACCTCCTGGGTTCAATCGATTCTCCTGCCTCGGCCTCCCGAGTAGCTGGGACTACAGGTGCGTGCCACCACGTCCAGCTATTTTTTTGTATTTTTAGTAGAGACAGGGTTTCACCATGTTGGCCAAGATGGTCTCGATCTCCTGACTTTGTGATCCACCCCCCTCGGCCTCCCAAAGTGCTGGGATTATAGGCATGAGCCACTGCGCCTGACCAATCATATCACATTCTTGAAAAGACAAAGCTATAAGACAGTAAAAGATCAATGAAGGCCAGAGGTTTGTGGGAAAGAGGAAGGAATGAATAGATAAAACGCAGGTAATTTTAAGGCAGTGAAACTCTTCCTTATGATACTTTAATGGTGGGCACATGACATTACACATTTATCAACACCCATAGGATGTATGACACAGCATGAACCTTAATGCAAACTATGGACTTTAGGTAGTAATAATGTGCCAAATTGGTTCATGAGTTGTGACAAATGTATGACACTAATATGAAATCATAATAGGAGAAACCATGTGTGTCAGAGCGTAGGGGGGGGATAGGGAGTACCTGAGAAACCTCAGTACTTTCTGGACAATTTTGTATAAATCTAAAATGCTTTTAAAAAAATAAAGTCTATTTCAAAAGGGGGTTGGGGAGGTCGTGTGCATAAAGGGGTGAGAATAATTTCTGACTACTTTTGCATTCTATCACAGCATCTAAAATCTTTCAACATTTACCAAACCTAATTCTCCAGATTCATCTCCTAATCACTTCCCCTTGCCACTTGGTTCAGAGACCTAGAAACCCCAACCCATTCCCTGAATACGGTTGAATTTCTATGCCCTGTGGTGTTTTCTTCCCTAAGCTGGGAGACTTTGACATCTTCTTTTTTGTATATTGAAGTTCTTTTCATTTCTTCTCCAGACTCCATTACTTTTTCCAAATCCTGTCGGCACCCCGTGGTCTAAAATAATTCTGTCTTCCTCTGTATTCTGACAACGTCCTACCAGTGCTGTATTATTTATCCTGGCTGGCCTTTTATTATACTCAGTTTTCACATCTGTTTCTATCTATTCTCCTTGAGGGCCAGGCCCTTGTCTTAATTTTCTTTGATTCAACTATAATGCTGAGCACAGTGCAAGACACATAATTGGAACTGACTGCATGTTGATTGGAAATAGCAATTAAATTTAGAAAGGATGGGGTAACGACCATGGAAGTCTTGAATTTTGCCTTTTTGTCTAAGTAGTTTGGATTTTCTAATCTTTCTTCACTGCTGATGACCCAAATGGCATTTTATTTGTAAAATATAAGGAACACTGTGGAAGAAGTTATTAACTTACAGAAATGATAACAACAGTATGTGATTTTATGTAAAGTATGTGGTAGAAAGGGGAATCGGATCTATCGCGTATAAAGACTATCACATTTCATTTATGGCTTGTGGTAAAGGAAAATATATATAAATTATTAGCTATTAGAACCAGCAGATTTCCCCTGCAATTGACATTGCTAATATTATAAACATTGCACAAGGCACCGTTTCATAAGAATGAATTTAGTGATCAATACGGTACCACTTGGGGATATATTTTTCTTTATTACCATGACAATTGAGAAGAGTGGGGATTTGAGTTTCTAATTTTAATTGATAACTAGATGGTTTTTCCGCCCAATATTGAGCTTTAATAGCCCAAGGTCTGTTCACTTTTTCAACATCATTTCTGTGCAATTGAAATAAAATGATCAATTAGTCATTTAAGCACAGCATCTGTGTTTTGAGGGCAAGTAGAGAATAAAAGTAAAAATCAGTCTCCTCGATGAGTCTCAGAGGGGCACTGGCTCTTTCCCTTTAGGAATGTTCCCATCTCTGAGCACAAGGAAACTGCCAGAGTTAGGGCAAAAGTGACAGATACGTGTAAGTTTAGTTAGGACCTGCGGTAGAGTTTTAAACTGGTAACAGTGAACATAACCGAGTGCAAATCTAATCCTAAATTAGTTGAGAAATACACAGTGACCTAATCAGTGTTACGCACCTGAAAGAGAAAGAAAGCCAGGACCCTAAAAGTTTAATATATACAGGATATAACACTTCCGCCATGGGGAATGAGCTGAGCTGTGATAGGAACGGAGGAGAGAGAATCTCCATTGGCGGGACTCTCTTTCCTCTTCAAAACTAGGTAATAGCTTCACATATTTCCCTGGGCTTTGTAATATATACTTGTCCATACAACACTTGTAGGGATGTCCTGTGTGAGTACTGTTCATTTGCAAAATGACCCTCACGAATATATGCATTTTAAAGTATATGCATAAGACTAACATAACTAAATAATATCTATAGTAATAAGAAATAATCTGTAGTAAGAAATAATCTTAGATTAATGGATGTAGCTCATTATGTAGGAGAAAATGATCAGAATAATGATACATGTAGACTCAACTGGCTATCGATGTCCCATATGACAGCTCTACCCAATGGAGTGGAAAAATGCTCAAACAAGATATGCCAAGTAAAGCTCCATGGCTTCACTGTCACCCCAAATTTTGGTTAAAAAGAAGCCCTCCTGTTGTTTAGTTTCAAAGATGGAGACTGGAGCTCAAGATTTATTTCATCACTATCAACACCAGACAACTGTCCAAGCAGTCACCAGTATTCCTCCCACATGAAACATCTCTCTCCAGTCCCAAGGAGAAGAAGGACAAAGCTTTTCACATCTTGATTCATAGAAATAAGATTTTCCTCATTTGGTTTTATTGATTATTAAATGAGTCAGTCTTTATAAAGTGCCTAGCCATGGAAATCTCACAAAAAAAGCCTGCTGCTGGCTGGGTGTGGTGGCTCACGCCTGTAATCTCAGCACTTTGGGAGGCTGAGGTGGGCGGATCACAAGGTCAAGAGATCAAGACCATCCTGGTCAACATGGTGAAACCCCGTCTCTACTAAAAATACAAAAATTAGCTGGGCATGGTGGCACCCACCTGTAGTCTCAGCTACTCAGGAGGCTGAGGCAGGAGAATTGCTTGAACCCAGGAGGCGGAGGTTGCAGTGAGCCAAGATCGTGCCACTGCACTCCAGCCTAGCACCTGGCGACGGAGTAAGACTCTGTCTCAAAAAAGAAAAAAAAAAGCCTGCTGCTGCTGCTCCTCCTCCTGCTTGCCCTTCTCCTTTTACTACTAATGCTACTGTGCCTGGCTACAAAGTAGTACATAATTAGGTATTAACAATTATGCATAATGAATCAGATATAGTATATTAAAAGAAGCTGATCTTGGAATTAGACCAGCCTGGCTTTGAAAGTCACTTGCTAACAACCACAACAGTTTGGCTAACTTACTTAACCTCCTTGAATATCCATTTCTTTATCTGTAAAATGGGACAGTAATATTTACCTCAGAGAATTGCTGTAATTAATGCAAAGTATCTAGGAAATAATAGGTGATTAATAAATGTCAATACTTTTGCCATTTCCTCCTAAACCTCCACTATGAGAGTCTCCACGCTAGACAAGAGGATGCCACACTTGAATAAGTGGGCTGTAGCCCCAGAAATCATTTCCTCCTCTGAGTGATTGATGGAAACACGTTATCTCTTTCCAGGCAGCAGCTGCTGTTGATTGCCACACAAGTGTTCCCTGGAATGTGCTGTTGGCAGATAGCGATGCTTTATTGCCCACAGTCAGCTGACCATTTCTCTGGAGGAATGAGAAAACCCAAATAAAGTGGGTGAACCAATGCTGTCAGCCAATTCGGAATATGGTCCTAGATGGAGACAAATGTGATCACATCCCTGCCTACACCATTTCCAGCAATTTTATATGCTTACACAGCCCTGCAAAGCCCAGCCATTATCACTGCACACCCAAAATGCCCTACTTTTTATGTTTCTCTTTAAAGCCAATTATATTCTTAAATTTATTTTGCAGAATTTCTTCCAGGATATTTCCAGTCATTCTGGATTTAAGCTACTGCATGTCCTTTAATCTCTTTTCACAATTCCTTCTCGTTCTATCTCCCACCCAGGTGTTTCATGAGATTGTAAATGAATATTAATGGTGAGTCCTTTACTAGTCCTTCAAAGAGGCAGAGTAATCTTGGATGTGTGGGCCTGGGTTTTACAGTATATTATGGTCCTTACCGTCTATCTGTATGGGACCTACATCAGTTTAACCTCAACTGTCTCAACTGTGAAATGGAAATAGGAAAGTATACTGGTAAAAAGAATTATTGAAGCTTAATTGAATGCTTAATGGAGAACGGCTAGCACATGCTTGATGCTCAATACTTTGTAATATTCAGAATACTTTTACACATACAGGTTTGATTCATCTATCTTCTGGATAAACCTTCCTAAAAACTCTTACTCTGAACTTTTTGCAGGTTTCCTTCTCTCTCTGCTACGTGGTTTTTTGTTTTTCGTTCTTTTATTGCTAGATTCTATCTTCAACTAGCTCTGTCATAAATAGAGAAAAGTAAATGGTGAGTAAGTTACAGTGGACACTTCTCCAGTTGTATAATTTCAAAATCTCTACGTGGTAGTGGGACACGGGAAGAATGGCGCCTTCCTGGGGAGGAGGGGTTACACTAGGTTCCCACCTCTTGTAAGACCACAGGCAGCTCGACAAACAAGAACATTTCCTGGGCACCCACTGGGCTCAAAGCACCTGATTAGGCTGAGTGAGAGATTACAAAGGAAGGAGAAGATGGGCCTCCCACCTGGCTGCTCAGCCAGCCAGCTGCTTCGAAGCCTGAGAGAAGCAAGGGAGTCAGGGCTAGCTGGAAGTTGTCACACCACAATGTATTATACTCAAGAGGAGCTAATTTTAAACTGGCAAGTTGTTCTATCTGTTAGCACAGAAAATAACTCATTCCTGGAGTAAAGGAATTGGGAGTTAACCAGATCCAGGGCACCCAGGGGGCCTTGTAAATCACAGAGCTGCTGAACAACCTGGAAACTCTGCTAGAACAGTGAGAGCATGTATTCCAGCCACAAAGGAGCACAGAAGCCTTTTGTAAGGCGAGTGAAGGTAGGTGCTGTGCAGTGGGTCCACAGAGAAGACAAAATCTAGGACAGTGGTTACTATAAAGCTACAGCTAAAGTTTCTCTGTTGTCTTTATTTACTTAACCCTTCCTTTAAAATTTCTTGATTTGTCACTGTCATTTGTGAATACTGCCTAATCAAAAGGAAAATCTGTTTCTCTAGAGATGGGGCCAGGGATGGATAGGGGAGGCATACAGCCTGTGAAGGCTGAGCATGCTCTTGGGTAGCTCTGTGGTGGAATCATTCCTCTGCCTGGCCAGAGAAGAACTCTGAAGAGCAGGCTGTTCCATTGGGAGATAATGTGGAGCATGATTTCCCCTGCTGTCTCAATTATTTCTGAAATGCAAACTTGCAAAGACCGATTCATGCGCTTGTGTTTAGGAAAACCTGAGCCCTCCCAGTCATGGGCTTTGTTCTTCTGATTTTCTTCTTGAGTTTACCTCTCCTCAGGATAACTGGATTCTTGTAGAAACTAAACTGAAGCTGGAAGATTAATCCAGGTGCCTCACACGTCAATCACTTTATAGAAGCCTTTGAAGGTGGATGTGTGACAAGCATATCTAATTATTTATAATGAGACTTTTATTACTATGGCTCTTTTCTCCTAAGAATTTTCTGATTTCAGAGTACTTTAGAAGGTTATTGCTATTCATCACAGCCTATTTATTTAAAAATTGGAGTTAGAAGATATGCAAATAAGCAAGCTGATACTTCTTTTAAACTTATATTTTATATGTTTCCATTATTACATTTTTATTTGCCAATAGCGAATATTTTCCTTTTACAGTTGAAATATATTTATTCTTTCAAAGGAAAATTTCAAAGTTGTAACTTAAAATAATAATTAAATACAACCAACAGATTCAGTAATGCTTAGAAGCAACCTTAGTTGAAACCGTCTTTGCAAAAATTATAACAGTGAGGCAAATCTAAATTGATTTAGATTCTTGCTTCTGATGTCACAAACTAACTGCATTTGTTAGCTTAAAACAAAGAGGATAACAGCCCCTTCCCAAAACTAACCCCCTTTTTGCTCAAGGACCAAAACCAACTTTGTAAGGCTTATAAAAGGCCATGAGGTTAGAGTTATGGGAAGGGCCTGAATTCTGCTAAGATGTATGCATAGTTCAATGATAACCAGCCATTTTTCCCTAGCGTGCCTTTCTATAATTGTTTATTACACCAGAGGTCATAAGATTTGTAACTTCCCCTATTGCTCCCAAACATACCGTCACTATTGTCACAACCTAAGATTGGTCTTTCAGATGTTTTTCAGACTTCTGCATTCTGGCAACTGACTGACTCTACTCAGACCAGTGACTCGTACCAAGGACTGGTTCAACCAATCCTGTAACCCATATCTAAAAATTGACTCAGCAGGCCAAGATAAATTTGGACGTTCCTGTGATTTCATCCCCAACCAATTAACAGCACCTATTCCCTAGACTTCTGCCCACCAAATTATCTTTAAAAACCCTAGCCTCTGAGCTTTCAGGGAGGTGGAATTGAGAATGTATCCTGTCCTACTGTTTGGCTGGTCCTGTAGTTATTAAACTCTTTCTCTGCTCTAACATCAATGTCTTAGTGAATTGACTTTATCCGTGCAGCAGGCCAGAAGAATACAGTTGGGTGATTATTTAGTGTAGAAGGAAGAACTTCAAATTTATACAAAAATACCAGGTTTACTTTAGATGTGCTGCTTAATAAAATATCATTTAACTTTCACAGACTTGTGTCTTTAAATATAAAACAAGAATGACATATACTTGACTTAACTGTGGTTATAAGGATTGAAAGTGATCAAGTGCATGAAAACTACCAAGTGAAAGATTTTATAATAATTATTTTTTCCTGGGTGAAGAGCATATGGAAACTAATGTTCAAAGCATAGCTTTGAACAGAGTTTCATATTGGAGATCTATGGATAAGAATTCAAACATGAACTTCTTCAGAAGTCTTATGAGTTCCCTAAAACAGTATGTAAAACGGTGCACGTGTGTATGTTGACTGTGTATTGCAAGTGACAGAAATTGAACTCATACTAACTTATCCAAAAGAGAGCTTAGGCCAGGCACAGTGGTTCACAACTGTAATCCCAGCACATTGGGAATTCTGAGGTGGGTGGTGGGTAGATCACTTGAGGTCAGGAGTTTGAGAGCAGCCTGGTCAACATGGTAAAACCCCATTTCTACTAAAAATACAAAAATTAACTGGGTGTAGTGTAGCGTGCCTGTAATCTCCACTACTCAGCAGGCTGAGGCACAAGAATCACTGGAACCCAGGAGGTAGAGGTTGCGGTGAGCCGAGATTGCATCCCTCTTCTCTAGCATGGGTGACAGAACAAGACTCTGTCTCAAAACAAAACAAAACGGAGCTTAAATAAATAAAGTACAATGGGAAGCCTCAGCATCGAAAACAGGGGAACCAGGGCCTGGAATACGGCCAGGTTGCCGCTTCAGTCTACTGGCTTGGTTCCCTCCTCCGGAGGGCATTATTCACAGCTGACCAACTAACATATGCTAGGAAACAGAAATTCAGATGATTACGTCACTCACTGGAGTGAGGGACTGAAACTGAAACTGACTAAAAGTTCCATGATAGGACACCAATTGTTGTGTGTTGATCAGAACCAATCACTGTGGCCAGAGGAGGTGTATCTAAGATGATAGTGGTGACCAGTTGCAAGATATAATTAAATAAGAAAAAAAGTTCCCAGAAAGAAAAATGTGCCTGGGTTTGGTCCTTAGGTGAAAAGAATATTTTGTGGGAATTATTTCTTTGATTTTCGAATGTTTTCACTTATCATAGAAGGACCACATATTTATTTAGAATTAAAAGAATGTTTCCTGTTCCATTGTAGCAGATATTTGTTAAATTAAAGAAATACAATGTTTCTGTGATTATGTAAAAAGTATTCATTTACCTCAGTCCTATGATTATAAAATTCATGCAAAGTGTTATTTCTTAATAACCTTCACATAATCGTTAAACAAATTATTAATATTTAACAAATAATATTGCAAGTTGAATTGTGTAGAAAACTCTAATAAAGTAAGTCTTAAATGTAAAACAAGGATGATGTATACTTGACTTAATTGCGGTTATAAGGACTGAAAGTGATCAAGTGGATTAATCATAAGCATTAATAGCTCTCGATGGGCAATCCTAGACTCTGTAAAGATGTCATATATGTATGTGTGTGTATATATATATATCTGTAAATAGATGTCAATATTAAATAGAAATAAATATTTAAATACTATATACAATTTTTTTTTGAGACAAGTTTTTGCTCTGTCACCCAGGCTGGAGTGCAATGGCATGATCTCAGCTCACTGCAACCTCTGTCTCCCAGGTTCAAGTGATTCTCCTGCCTCAGCCCCCTGAGAGTAGCTGGGATTAAAGACATGTGCTGTCACACCTGGACAATTTTCGTAGTTTTAGTAGAGACGGGGTTTTGTGATGTTGGCTAGGCTGGTCTCAAACTCCTGATCTCAGGTAATCCATCTTCCTAGACCTCCCAAAGTGCTGGTATTACAAGCGTGAGCCACCGCCCCTGACCACCGTGTACAAATATGAGCTAGACACTGTCAGAAAAACAGTTGACAGCTTGCTGAAAACATCCTTATTTGTGATGGTTAATTTTATGTGTTAATTTGTCTAGGCTGTGGTGCCCAGATGTTTCACCATCTACCAGTTTCTACATTTCCTTGAAGGAAATTTTTAAATGTGATTAACTTTTTAAAATCTATAGACTGAGTAAAGCAGCTAATTAGCTTCCATAGAGTGACTGGGGCCCATCTGACTGTTTGACAGTCCTAAGAGTAAAGACTAAAGTTTCCTGAACAAGGAGCAATTCTGCCTCGAGACTGCAGCAGAGAACACTGAGCTTCCAGCCTATGAATTTCAGACTTGAGACCGTAACATCAATTTCTTCCTGAATCGCCAGGATCCTAGCCTGCTCTACAAATTTTAGACCTATAACTTACAAGCTACCATAATTGTAAATGTTTACTCATTTTCCCTATCTTTCATGTGCACAAGACACATATATACACACACACACGGCATTATATGTAATGCCTTATACACACACACACACACAGACACACACAAGCTTTTCTGATGGACATGATACAGAGTTATTCCCTTGACCTTGTCCCCGTTCATGGGCAGCAGCTGGAGTGGCTCATTTTACTCAGCCTGCCACTGGCCACTCTTCATGAGAAGGAGTGTGTGAGCAAGTGAGTTCGGGAACCAGAGCGCATGAACGCTGGAACCAGCTGGTCGCTCCTCTCTGGCAAGAGTAGGTTCTATGCAGGCCCTGTAGGAATGTCCAAGCCCCTGCGCTCTCAACACCCAGATTCTTGTCGGGCGTTCAGGAAGAATCAGGTCACAGGAATGGATTGAAGGGCAGTGTATGCAGAGGATTTTATTGGGTGATGGCTCTCAGTGAGATGGGAGTATGAAAGGGGATGGTGCGGGGGAAAAGGTGGTTTTTCCATGAGGGCGAACGATCTGAAGTTAACCTCGTCTATCAGCTGCTTGTATCCCCAACATTCAGCAATGTGTAATCCCACTGCTCAGCAGCTTGTGTTGCTCTGCCAATGGGAGTATTTTATGGGCACAGGATAGGGGTGTGGCAAGCCAAAAAGGTAACATTTGGGTAGAAAGACCTAATGCAAAATAAATAAAATATAAAGAGTATCTAAAATTAGGAAGAAAAAAGCCAATAACTCAAGAAATGAGCAATAGTTATTCAATTGCTTAACATAAAAATAAATGCAAAAGATATTTAATTTTGCTTAAAATAAGAGAAATCACATTAAAACGAAATGAAGATGTATTTCTCACACATCAGAATGGCGAAAAAAAAAACACACAAAAGCCTGGTCATACTCACTCGTGGGAAACAGGAGTCTCATACATTGCTCGAGTAGGATACCAGAATGTATCACTCCAAAATATGCCTTTTAGGCATAAGGATTATTTTGAGCTGATGATATAGGGACACTGAAGAGCTTCTGCCTCAGTAAAATTTCTAGAGGCCCAGTGTTATGGGGCCCATTGAGATAATCCTTCTAAGGTGAAGGATAAGTTGTTGCATGGGGCCCCTCCTACAACCAAGAAAGAGGCACAACGCCTAGTGGGCCTATTTGGATTTTGAAGGCAACATATTCCTCATTTGGGTGTGTTACGCTGGCCTATTTATGAAGTGACCCCAAAGGCTGCCAGTTTTGAGTGGGGTCCAGAACAGGAGAAGGCTCTGCAACAGGTCCAGGCTGCTGTGCAAGCTGCTCTGCCACTTGGGCCATATGACCCAGCAGATCCAATGGTGCCTGAGGCATCAGTGGCAGAGAGGGATGCTGTGTGGAGCCCCTGGCAGGCCCCATAGGTGAATCACAGTAGAGGCCTCTAGGATTTTGGAGCAAGGCCCTGCCATCTTCTGAGAATAACTACTCTTCTTTTGAAAGACAGCTCTTGGCCTGATACTGGGCATTGGTGGAAACTCAACGTTTGACTATGGGTCATTAAGTCACCATGTGACCTGAATTGCCTATCACAAGCTGAGTGCTTTCTGACCCATCTAAACATAAAGTGGGTTGTGCACAGCAGCATTCCATCATCAAATGGAAGTGGTACCTACATGATTGGGCTTGAGCAGGTCACATAGGCATAAGTAAGTTACATGAGGAAGTGGCTCAAAGGCCCACAGTCTCCACTCCTGCCGCCCTGCCTTCTCTCCCCCAGCCTGCACTGATGGCCTCAAGGGGCATTCTCTACGATCAATTGACAGAGGAAGAGAAGACTAGGGCCTGGTTCACAAATGGTTCTGCACAATATGCAGGCACCGCCTGAAAGTGGACAGCTGCAGCACTACAGCCCCTTTCTAGGACATCTCTGAAGAAGAGTGGTGAGGGGAAATCTTCCCAGCAGGCAGAACTTTGAGAAGTGCACCTGAGTGCCCAATTTGCCAGCAGAGACCAACACTGAGCCCTCATTATGGCACCATTCCTCGGGGTAATCAGCCAGCTACCTGGTGGCAGGTTGATTATATTGGACCTCTTCCAGCATGGAAAGGGCAGAGGTTTGTCCTTACTGGAATAGCCACTTACTCTGGATATGGGTTTGCCTCTCCTGCACACAATGCTTCTGCCAAGACTACCATCCGTGGGCTCACGGAATGCCTTATCCACCATCATGGTATTCCACTCAGCATTGCCTCTAACCAAGGCACTCACTTTACAACTAAAGAAGTACAGCAGTGGGATCGTGCTCATGGAAGTCACTGGTCTTACTGTGTTCCTCATCATCCTGAAGCAGCTGGATTTAGAGAACCATGGAATGACCTTCTGAAGTCCCAATTATGATGCCAGCTAGGTGACAATACTTTGCAGGGCTGGGGCAAAGTTCTCCAGAAGGCTGCGTATGCTCTGAATCAGCATCCAACACATGGTACTGTTTCTTCCATAGCCAGAATTCACAGGTCCAGGAATCAAGGGTGGAAGTGGGAGTGATCTCACTCACCATCACCCCCCATAGTGATCCACTTGCAAAATTTTTGCTTTTTGTTTCCATGATATTACCTTCTGCTGGTCTAGAGGTCTCAGTTTCAGAGGGAAGAACACTGCCACTAGGAGATGCAATGATTCCATTAAATTGGAAGTTAAGGTTGCCACCTGGACACTTTGGGCTTCTCCTACCTTTAAGTCAACAGGCTAAGAAGGGAGTTACATTGTTTGCTGGTGATTGACCCGGACTATCAAAATAAAATAAGTCTACTACTCCACAACGGAGGTAAGGAAGAGTATACGTGGAATACAGGAGATCCATTAGGGTATCTCTTAGTATTACCATGCCCTGTGATTAAGGTCAATGGGAAACTGCAACAGTACAATCCAGGCAGGACTACAAATGGTGCAGACCCTTCAGAAATGAAGGTTTGGGTCTCTCCAACAGAGAAAAAAACCACAACCTGCTGAGATGCTTGCTAGAGGCAAAGGGGATACAGAATGGGTGGTAGAAGAAGGTAGTCATCAATACCAGCTGTGACCACATGACCAGTTGCAGAAATGAGGACCGTAATTGCTATGAGTATTCCTTCCTTCTTTTGTTAAAAAACGTGTTTGTGCATGTCAACACTTGAACTAAGAAAATATCTTCATTTTATTTCCTTTTTCCTTTATTATGTGACATGATTTATTGACTTCATATTAGTATTTAAGTATTGTTAACTTTATGTAATAGCATTTGGCCTGGGGATCAGTGGGTTTCCAGTTTCCAGTTGTATGAAGGATAGTTGTATTATGGTCATCATTATGACCTTACTGTTGTCTTTATTTAAGATTATGCATGATCTCAGGAGATGTGTATGGGTTCAAGCTGATAAGGGTGCACTTGTGATGGTTAATACTGAGTGTCGATTTGATTGGATTGAAGGATGCAAAATACTGATCGTGGGTGTATCTGTGAGGGTGTTGCCAAAGGAGATTAACATTTTTAACATTTCAGTCAATGGTCTGGGAAAGGCTGACCCACCACCAATCTGGGTGAGCACCATCTACTCAACTGCCAGAGTGGCTAGAATATAAAGCAGGCAGAAAAATATGAAAAGACTAGACTGGCCTAGCCTCCTAGCCTACATCTTTTCCCGTGCTGGACCTTTCCTGCCATTGAATAGGAGGGCTCCAAGTTCTTCAGTTTTTGAACTTCAACTGTTTTTCTTTGCTCCTCAGCTTGCAGATGGCCTATTGTGGGACTTTGTAATAGTGTGAGTTAATACTTAATAAACTCCCCTTTGTGTGTGTGTGTGTGTGTGTGTATGTGTGTGTGTGTGCATCTATCTATCTATCTATCTATATCTCCCCTATGAGTTCTATCTCTCTGGAGAACCTTAACTAATATACCTGGGTATCTTTCATGTACACATGAGGTATGCATGTTAATACACTTCTGTTTTTTTTTCTCTTGTTAATCTGACTTTTGTTACTGGGGTTCCTTCCAAACAAGACTGCAGAAAAGGCAGGGAAAATAATTAGTTTTTCTCCCCCTACACTGTTGAGAATAAAAAGGGATCCAACTCTGTGGTGTAGTACTTGGTAATATCCAGCCAAATTGCTTACACATTTACCCTTTGACACGAAAATTTCGCTTTAGGTATAGGTATATATATCTGGTTTTTAAAAAGAAAGACTGAAACCGTACACAAGCCTATAAATTGAAGCTCTATTTATAATATCAAAAAATTGGACATATCAGTGTTGGGCCTCAGAAACCAATACTCCACAATATGGTGGGTTTTCTTTTCAGGTAGACAGGCACAAGTGGGGCAGGAGAGGCATCTCCCCGGCTCACTAAGAATGTCAGGAGATGGTTTAGCAATGATCACATTGCCTTTGTAAAAGTGATAAATTGGCAGCCAGCACCAGGGAGAGGCCATTTCCTGATGGTCCACTCCTGCTGCACTAAAATGTTAACTGCAGATGCCAGGCAGAAGCAACTTCCTGGGCATGTGTGTTAAGAGACAAAATGGTGGAGTGTGACCTTCGGGAGGCATCCTACCAGAAAAGGGGAAGAAAGCCTCAGATGGGCATGTGCATAACATCCTAAACATGCTACACGTGCTCACTTCCCAAGCATAGGAGGGCACTGTGCATCCAGGCAGCCCACCCTAAGGGAAGAATCATGGGAAAGGAGCCAGCCTATGAAGTGCTGGGATCAAGGTTAAACATTGCACTGAAGTTGCCCTCTTGGGTCTATTCCAAGGGTACTTTCTTTTCCTTTCTTTCCTGTTCTAAAGCTTTTTAAAATGAACCTCCACTCCTCATCTGAAACTTGTCATGGTCTCTTTTTCTTCAGTCAAATTCTTTTTTCTCAGGAGGGAAGAACTGAGGTTGCTGCAGACCCATACAGATTAACAGCTGGTAACTTGAATACCTGTCACCAGTAACATTTTGACATGCTGAACTGCAACCTTAAGGTCTCTATAACCTTTTCCCAGTCCCTCACCATTTCTCAGAGAGAAGCTGAAGTTCCTTTATCTGTCTAAGATCCAGACTCACCGAGGAGAGCAACTGTTTTTCCTTCCCCTCCCTATTACCTATTATCTATTGCAGAAAAAAGCAAGATGTGACTACACCTGAGTAGATTCTTTTATGAGCATTCTGACTGTCTCCAAGGGTCATTTAAACTCTAAAAAAAAAAAAAAAAAAAAATACTTACAAGTTCATGTCTGTTCTGGGATTCAATCTCTCCCTAACAATTTACTGCTCTTCCATAGATTTCTTCTTCTTCCCCTTCCACAACCTGCTTTATCAGGATCCGAGTCCCCATTCTTTCAGTAACCTCAAGATTGTATAGAAGTTTCTGTACGTCACTGGGAAGTTGGGTCTTCGGAATAAAGGCTCCCATGTATGAACACAAAAAATATGTATGGTGTTTCTCCTATTACTGCCTTACTTCAATGATTTTTCAACAAACCTTTAGGAGACCACATTGACCTAAAAGAAAGAGACTGAGGTACAAAATATAATTCAAACTGTTCACTTGAGCCGAAGCAGACAGCTGCCCAGAAAATTCAGAGCCAATAACCTTGCATATGAGCTTTATTATTCCTTTGTTACAAGCAAGTTTTTAAAGGTTAAAAAAAAAGAGAGAGAAAGTAGGTTGACACAAAGTTGTTTGTTAGGAATTCTTATTGGTTTACAGAAATAACATTGCTTAGTGATGGACTATATGCATTATTAAGTTATAGGGTGTGAGGTATCGTCTCTGGCATGGCATTATTAAGCTGTGACAATAGCAAGCTGTTTCAAGAGATGGATACACTGTTTAATAAGGGTTATAGGACATGATGATTGCTGCCTCATTTGCATGTCTCTCTGGGCCTGATAATTTAAAAGGACCTGCATTTCTCAGATAAAAGTTATTTTCTTTTATTTTAGAAACAATCAAAACAACCAACAGGTAACTGATTAACTCAGTCATGGTATAATTGAAACTGCCTTTGTGAAAATTATGACAATGTGAGAAATCTGACATAGCTGACTCCATCTTGCTTCTAACCTCACAAGCTAATTGTCTTTACTAATTCTTGGGCATAGGTCAAGCTAACTATGGGAGGACTTTAGTTTGTATTTTACCTTTAAAACATGATAATAGTCCCTTCTGAAAATAACCCTCTTTTTGCTTGGGAAACAGCAGCGCCTTTGTGGAACTAACAAATTGGGTACCACGTTAGAATTACAGTTAAGCAGTCGTGTAGCTGGAGGTCACAAGATTTGTAACCTCCCCAAGTGTTCCTATAGACGACATCATTATGGTAAAATCTAGGACTCGTATTTGAGGCAATTTTCAGAACTTGCATTCTGATGGACCAGCTAGTACCACCCTGATGAGTAACACATACCAAGAAACTGACTCAACCCATCCTGTTTTCCCCACCCAGGAACTGACTCAGACAAGAAGACAACATTGACCCCTGTGATTTTATTTCCTGGCCCAACCAATCACAGTAGTCCCCAAACCCTAGCCTCTCAATTCTTAGAGAGGTAGGTTTGAGACACATTTTCCATCCTTCTGCTTGGCTAGCTCTGCAATAAATGAACTCTTTCTCTGCTGCAACACTCTTGCTAGTGTCATTGCATTGGCTTTTCTGGGAAGTGAGCAAGAATAACCCACTGGGCTGTAACATAATTGCAGAATGGGGTACCATGCAGCTGTAAAAATGAAGGAGGCTGATTGCTATATACTTTTATGAAGTGATTGCTGGGCTATATTATTAGGTGAAGAAAGGCAAGAAGCAAAATAATATTTAGAGTATGCTACCCTTTATATAAAAAAGCAGGGAATATGGAAACAAGAACATACAAAAATACATGTATTTGTATGTGTGTATCTGCATGTGTGTGTATATACATGTATATACATAAATAATCTCATGCAGAAAGTTACATCAGGTTACAAAAATTTCAAGTGTCAAGTTTTAGTAGTACATATATTGTTACTTTAAAACTATTACAGGTATATTTAAGATAAAACAAATAAGTAATTACATTGATGTATTTTAAAAAGGAGATTTTCAGCATGAGAAAATTGAAAAGAGATACCTATATAAAGTAAACCAGGTTAAATAAAAATCTGCAGTCTTAAATCTGAATAAGAAATTCATTTTTTCTCTTTAAAAAACTTTTATTTGCTGACTCTGTTGACAGAAAGTGCCCAGTAGTAATGAGAATTCTTGCGTTTTCTAAAAATGATTTCCACTAAAAGTAGCTGATCTCAACTAGGCCTAGGGCAGAAAAGGGGGAGATAAACCTGGGACATCTTCTTGTAATAGGAAATAAGGAATTTATCTAGACCAATGGTCTCATATAATAAAAAAACAGAAACCAAATTGAAAGGGCTCCCTGCCATTGGCCTACAGTAGGACAACTGAGCATCAACAATAATTAATGACTACAAATCATTTAACACAAAAAATATAAAAGATTCCATTAGTTTAGTAAGAATCCCAGTAAAAAAATACTCCTTGTTCTCCATTTGGGGCTCACTAGATCCAATCTCTTTAAACATTAACAGAGGAAGAACCAGACAGCCATTTTCCTTTTTCTGTACAAGCTGTGTTTCAGGTAATCAAGTAATTAACTTCTTCATGCTATTCTTTATGGTAGCATCTCCTTTAATACATGCAGAAAGAATGATGGAATTAGAAAATGGTCATATTTCAACCACTAAATTATCAATGGAAGTCATCAGTGTATGCTAAACCATTAGTTAGAAGGTTCATGGAAATCTTCATGATGGAATGATCCGTCCCACAGCATCTCAAATCCCAAATCCAGTTGTCACTAAAAGTGGGACAATCAAACATCATATGCCTTCTGATGTGACACAAAGGAAACTAGGTATTACCACCAATCGAGGATGTTTACCTAAATAATTGAAACTAGATCTACTCAAGTATCCAAATCTATAAGGTAACAGGGAATACAGGGTAACTAATGAGTTGAATATGGAATGATAAGCAGGATTTGAAGTTTGACCTGAGGAGGGAGGGGTGAGGGGGAAGGCATTAGAAGTGGGAATCAAACCACAGAGGCAAAGAAGCAGCAAGCAGTTTCTGTGGTGAGTAATAGGCATTGAGGCTGTGTTCTGGAAGTCCTTGAATGCCTGGCTGTGAAATGTATAAACACAAATAATAAAATTAACAGTAACCACTTTTAAATGCTTTCTATGAACCCATTGTTGAGTTTCTTGTACCGAATTACAACAATCATTTGTGAGAGGCGGTATTTTAATTGTTTTACAAATGGAGAACCTGAGGCTTACCTTTGGGCACCCAACACTTAAACACAGAGGTGTTTTCAGAGGTTCAATGTCACTGCTTTCTCTACTGTAGAATTGCAAATTCACTGAAGAGAGAACAATTGACCCTCAAACAATACAGGTTTGAACTGCCCATGTCCACTTACACACTGACTTTCTCTGCCTCTGCCTCCCCTGAGATAGCAAGATCCTCATCATCCTCTGCCTACTCAACCTGAAGATGACGAGGATGAAGACTTTATATGATGATCCACTTCTACTCAGTAGTAAGTATATTTTCTCTTTCTTATCATTTTCATAATAACACTTTCTTTTCTGTACCTTACTTATTGTTAGAATACTGTCTATAATAACATAGTGTACAAAGTCTGTGTTAATTGTTTATGTTACCAGTAAGGCTTGCAGTCAACAGCAGGCCATTAGTAGTTAACTGTTTGGGAATCAAAAGTTATTGGTAGATTTTGGACTGCATGGTGTAAAGTAAAGATAAAATTCTAAGCCCCCAAGCTGACTGAATGGACCCCTTTTCTCAGCCAAGGGGATTCCAAAAGAAATCTGAAAAGCTAGTTCAGGCCATTATGAGAAGGTGGGGTTGCACATACCTCATACTCTCCTCCCTTTGGAATTCAGGCACAGCTGACCAACATTAACATTAAAACAGAGATCCTAAGAGTGACCAAACAAACTTTGTAGCAATAAGATACCAAATTCCAAACTGACTCTAATATAGCATCAGACAGATAGCAGGCTCTGAAAGAAATAAAAATATTTTAACCCAAAATATATTTCTTTTATACATTTTGAAATGGCCCTGCAAAGCTCTTTTGCTGGAAAAATTTACATTCTGACGAGAATTCCCTTCCCCTTTCATATTTTTTACTGATCCTGAAGAGGTTAGCCGAGAGTCCAGTACCTATTGAAAGTCTGAATAGGAAATATTTGCCATCTATTGCCTCTAAAGGCAGTCACCTATGAGCCTTCATTTACATAATAAGAACATTGGCTGGGCACCGTGGCTCACGCCTGTAATCCCAGCACTTTGAGAGGCCAAGGTGGGTGGATCATGAGGTCAGGAGTTTGAGACCAGCTGGCCATAGTGAAACCTCGTCTCTACTAAAAATACAAAAAATTAGCTGGGCGTGGTGTTGGGCACTTGTGTTGTACTGAACCGAGCATAGAAAGTCAACACCAAGACAAAAGTAGGCCAAATTGCAGGGTCTTTATTGCCGGCGGCCACGGAGGACTCGCATCTCTCCAACCTGTGGCCCCGAAAAGGAGGGTGTCAAGACCTTTTATACCCCTAAAACCACCTCGGGGTCAGCGTGATGGGCGGGGGCGGAGTGAGGGGCTTCAGGCATTCCAAGGGCTAGTGAATTCTGTAAATCACCTTCTGGGCAGAGATGAGGGTGAGGGGCGGGGGTGGGGGTGAGGAGCTTCTGACTTTCCAAGGGCTAGGGGACTTTTGACATTCTGATTGTTACTTAAGCGGTTAACAAAAGTCAAGATAAGCATTTGTTTACACATTGTCTGGGTAGGGTGGAAATTACAAGTCGCAGGGGCCAAGATGGCCTGGGTTTGGACTGCTTGC